>CAMKVN010001432.1:0-18618 GCA_946474995.1 Funneliformis geosporum | reverse complement strand
CAAATAAATCATTCTTTGATTTGAATTTGATCAAATCAAATCAAATATAAATTTGAATTTGTATTTGATTTGATTTCCAAATCAAATATTCAAATATCAAATCGAATTGCGGAACCCTAATATTATTTATAAAATTAGATTAACACAAATATAACTTAAGCAAATTTTTAATATGATAGATCATATAATTAAAAACAATAACAATTATCATCTAGGTAATAAATATAAATTATTATAAAAAAATAATGTCAAAATAATAGTTAAATTCAACACAATTTTAATATTTTATAAGGAGTATTATTTAGTCAATATATTAAATTTGTATTCCTATAATATTATTTTATTATATTATTACATTTATTACATTTATTACTTAAAAAATGAAATGCTTCTAAATTATTAACATTTTACATTAAAAAAAATAAATTATTATTAATGTTATTATATTAAAAAATTAACCCTAAATTATTATTAACATTATTATGTTAAAAAAAATAGAAATTAGTTTATCTTGCAAAAATAAATTGCTATTTTCAAAACTTTTTTTAAGTTTTTTAATAAACTTTAATTCTTCTTTGTTCACATTAATACTTCTTTCTATTAACCTAAATATAAAATTACTTTACTATAAGCTTTAATAGTTTCATTATGAGTAATTATCAGTAAAGAATCTTTTTTTCCTTCATTTTTTTATTTATTAGGTTCTTGTTTATTAAGTAAAACTACTTTTACAATTTTTTCATCAGATATTATTTCTTTTATAGTCTCAAACTTATCATATCAAACAAATTCTTCAGCAGTTAAAAAGGTTATCAAAACAAGTTTATCAATTAAAACTTGAACTTTTTCCAACTTTCTTAAACATTTAAATTTAAGTTGTATATTGATAGAGTTTTCATATTTGTCATTATCATAATCATCATTAAATAAAATATCTGCTTTTAATCAACAATTTTAAATTATCTCTTGTGTTATATTTAAGGTTGCTGAATGAAATTCAGAGTTTAGACAAATATCTAAATAATAAAGGTAAAACTTGGTTAAATTATATTAAAACCTTATTAAAAAATCTGCAAAATTCAGAAAAAGGTAAAACTATATCAAAGCTTATAAAAATGGCGAAACTATATTAAACACATAGTAAAAATATAGCGAAACTAAAGATTTAGATGTTTAGTCAAATCCAAAATGAGTTTAGACAAGTAACCTTAGTTATATTATTCTATGTTTATGAAGCATATTTTACTTATTTTTTAATATTAATTTCCACAGGTTTGATATGATAATTATTTAAATTGTTAAAAGATTTGACTTAATTATATAAATAGAGTTTTTGATATTACGTCTAAGTCAAATTAAATTTGAATTAAAATATAAATAAAGTATAAATATTTGGTGATATACCGTAGTGTTTAAAAAAAAGTATTTGATAGTGATATTTATTAATTGAATAGTTTTGTATAAAGCATATATTAAGGCATTATCAACAAGAAAAAAAAATATTTAAATTTTTCAGCTATTAAGTTTCTTGATATATTCATTTCAAATTAATACTTGTATCCAATTTTTTATTCTAATAATAATTTACTTAAAGGGTTTTCTTATCAATATTTTTAAGAACCTGAGAATTTTTATACTTATATATGAATAAAGAAGCTAACTTTTTACTCTTAATTGCATAATAGATAATATAAATAAGTAGAATAGTTATATGATCCTTTGATTACTTAGTTTCAGATATTTGACTATTTAATATTGTGTGACTGAATTTCATCTTCCAAAATAAACCATTTAAAGATGTCATTAGGTCATAATTCTATGAATTTTATCACATATTACATCAAGATTTTCAAGTGATATACTTATTTATAACTTCATTATATATATTATATTATTTTAAGTTATGCCATTTCTTGAAATTTTTACCTATCTATTGGAATCTTTAAAACTATTCTCATTTAACAAAAAAGCAAATCCTAAAGTCTTAATATTATCAGTGATAATAAAATTAGCTTGAAACATATTTTCTATCCAAAAAGTTAAAGCTTTCTCAATAAAAAAAAAAAGATTTTTTTTATATTTTAAACTAACTTTATATGATTTTGTATTTATATCAAGCTAGTAATCCTTTTCTTTTAAAATATTACTAACTATAACTTTATTAACTTCTATTAATTTTAAGATTGCTTGTTTAAACTCATTTTAGATTTGGCAAAATGGTTAAACCTTTAATTTCATTAAATTTTTACTAAGTGTTTGATATAGTTTCACCATTTTTATGAGCTTTGATATAGTTTTACCTTTTTCCAAATTTCGCAAATATTTAATAAGATTTTAATATAATTTAACCAAGTTTTACTTTTACATTTAAACATCTGTCTAAACTCTTGATTTCGTTCAGCAACCTTAATTAAGTCTTTTTATTTCAATAATGTAAATAAAGATTTTTTTAAATAAATCTCTTTTTTTATATAGCAATAAGAAACTTACATTTTTTTAAAGATTCATTATTACGTTCTTTTTATTTCTTTAAGCTTACTTTCTGCATTCTTATATTAAATAAAGAAATATAAAAAAAATTGCAAAACATATGAAACAAAAAAACATTTAAAAAATATTGTTAAATATTATACAAAACACTTTTGTTAACTTTATTAAGATACAAAAAATTATAATATTTCATATACAAAGTTTATCTTTTCTACTAAATTTCATTTTTGTAAATTTTTATTGTATTAAAAAAATTTCGTTATAAATAAATGCGTTATATAAAGAGATATTTATATAATGCATGTTCACATATTTTAATTTGTTAAACATAATATGAATTTTAATTTACTAAATTCAGTATAGCAAGATTTTTTCTATAGGATCTGGTGGTCCTAGCTTAGCCGTAAAATGCTAAGTCTTATCATAGGTTACACTGCAATAGACCCTAGTTCAGCCCCTAGCTAAGGCAGTTTGCAACTAATTAAGTTTGCAGAATTTACCGGTTCGATTTCGGGAATGAATATCATAGGGTGTGTACATACCATATACATTGAAGATCACGAATTTGTAGGAATATGGTAACCCTGAGATGTCTATAAGGTATGATGGTAGCTACCACCAAAGGATGTAAGTTTGCTTCGTCTAGATCTATACCATCCTGACAACAGATAGTGGTAATAGATATTCTCACCTATCGTGAACCAATTGAGTTTAGAACTGATAGTAGAGGCTGGTCTGTAAAAGATAAGTGCTGCATCGTCTGCAAAGGGTATCTGTGAGGGTAGGATCAATAGTAGGTACTGTATAACTTGGGTTGAACAAAAGCCGTAGGTTATAAATGGTTGATATTACAGTATCTTCAATCATTATGATGCCTATATCACAACTAGGATTTTAAGGTCGGAGTTCGATTCTCTAGGTGATTTTGACATATGGTAAGGCAACTATGGTGTAGGCTATTATCTTAGGTTATTCTTGACCCTAATTTTCAGTAGTTAGATGAATGTACATGATGACGGATACCATGTGCTCTCCCACGCAGGTTAGTGATGTGGCAGTCTACTCAGGTATTTGACAATTATGTACCTAGGACTCGCATACTCACACTAGGCTTAAAAGTATCAAAGGGGGTAATAGTGATTCACCACAAATAAGTCGTATAGCTACTTGTGAGCTGTGTGCACCATCTAATTATCAGCGCGAACCTAGTAAAGCAAAAAAAAATGATTTTTTCTATATTTAATAATCTGTATTATATTAAAAGATCTGTTATATAGGGACCTTTACAATAGAAAGAGGAGAAACTGTCAAAAAAAATCAAATTTACTTTTATATGCTAAATATGATTTATAGGTCAAAATATATTTAAATTTAACATTAACTAATTTTTTATTTTTTTGCTAGTTTCTCCCTTTTTATTGTAAAGGACTCATATTATAAAAGTTTGTTATATTAAATTTGGTTATAAAAAGACTGTAATACCTTTAATAATAGATTATTATAATTAGGAAAGGATAACTCTGAATATTCATTTATTTCTCTATTTTACTAAAATTATCATGATTATGATCTATTGTATTCTTTCTGTTACTATTTATTTGAAAAAAATGAATGGAATCTTAGATATTTATATTAATTTACTTATCAATATTAAATAATTTAAAAATTAAATATATTTTTATATATTAATAATTATTTTCTACAGATTCTTTCTAAAAAATAAAACTTGAGATTGAATGATTTAATATCAAATAATTTAAATTATCCAAAGTTTATCAAAATATGAAAATTTAGTAATATTTAATTTTAAATTATCTAAAATTTATCAAAATATAAAAATTTAGTAATATTCAATAAAGCTGAATTATACTAATTTATATAAATAATTTATCATAAATTTAATATTACAATCACTGATAATAAAACATTTACTAAAAAATGTTAATAATAAGTATTATCAATAAGTTAATATATATTTATCAGATAATATTATAAGCTATTAATTTAATATTATAATATTATATATAAATGAGAATTAGCAACTTTTTCTGAAATTATTTTATATAACATCAGAAAATTATTTAATATATTTTATTGTAAATATTTACACTTTGATAATATTTTTAAGATATACTGACTTATTACAGATTTACATTTTTTATAATATAATATTTTAAAGAGCATACTGAATATTTGCATAATTAGTTTTTATATAATAAATATGTAACATAACTATTTATATAGTTTAAAGTAATATATCAGCATCAGATTTTTTGATAATCATTTTATGTAACAATAAAAAAACTATAATACTATCCTCATAGATATTATTTACAATATATTAACAAAACTAATTCTGCTAATCACATATTTTAAATAAGTAATTCTGAATATTATAATTAAGATAATTCCTATAATTATTTTTAAAATTTTTAACTAGTTGCAGCTATTTATGAATTTTATATTAAAATAAATTTACAAGGAGTTGTAATTTATCAAGTTGCAACTTCTTAATTATGGTGTTCATCTTTAATTATAATGAAAATTTCAAAGTAGCATTTGCAGAAGAAACTTAGTGTATTATTTGTAGAATAAAAGGAACTGAATTTAAGTTTCAAAGATTTACAGAAAATGCTAAATATAATAAAGCCTTATAACACAAAACTTTAGATACTACATGACAATTAGACATTACACAGTTTTGTCATAACTATTACATAATATTAAAGGAACTTAAAAAGATAAAAAAAATTAGATGATATTTTGATTATAGAAATTGATCATGATAATGAACTTGAATTGATAATAGATATTGACTTAGAACAAAAGATATCAGAAATAGAAGATGATAAAGGAATTAGTAAAATTAATTTTATTGAAAATGTGAAATCAATAGCACAGATTTTTTATACAAGAGAAAAAAAAGGTATTGTTAATTTATAATTGAAAATTACTCAGAATAAATATGAAATCTAAGGGTCCTAATTTTCAATATGCTTGAAAAATTAATCAATTTAAATAGTAGGGATGTTGTAGATTAAACTATTATAGAAAGAACTTTCTTTTTTGTTATTTTTTTGTAAGAATTAGAAATAAATATATCAGCTTATTAAGAAAAGATATTGTAATATTTTTAGATTATTTAAGTATATTTGATTGAGTTATTAGTTTCTTATCTAATATGCAATTAAGTTTTACATTAAGAGAAAATCAGCGTGACAAAAATGCTATATATTCAATTCATAGAATAATATTACAAAAGAACTTTTAAAATATCAGAACAATGCAATAATTATAAATATTGATGATTATTATAATATTTATGGCTTAAAAATGCTAACAACCACTTTTACTAGTATTGTTACCAATATGACTACTATTCTTGCTATTCTTATACCTATAGCAAATGTAATTTCAAAAAATATTATATATAATATATATAATATAGATGTAAATCAATATAGTATATATAATCTATTACTTATTAATAGTAATTCTTTAATTTTTCAAATAGAAAATCATCATATAACTTTATTTTCTCAATTATTTAATGATTGATTTATAGAATAGTTATCTTATTCTGAAGAAGATTTACTTAATAATTTAACTATTTATTGCTATGATGTAGATATTTATAAAAAACAGAAAGATCAACAACTTAATATTATAATACTAATAGATTTGATTTTACATTTAATAGAAGTATATATTAAGATAATGAAAAAATTTGTATCTTTTTCAGAATTTTAGAAGTATCTTCAACATAATATTATTCCTTTTAATTGCTGATTGATCAGACCAAATATATCCTAAAAAAGCAATAACTATGCAATAGCTACAATCAAAAAAGAATAATCAAATAGAATTTCAGAATGTATTATTTCTTTTATTCTAATTATAAGACCTTTACATATATCTTTTAATAGTCATAAAATTATTATTTTATATTTTTTAATTTTGCATATAAACATATTTTTGGAATAAAAAAAATTTGCTAATAAACCTTATTCTTGAAAAATTAATCTTTTATTACAATTGCTTAGAAAAATATTACATCATATAGGAAAAAATTGAATTATCTTATTCTAAAGATATTAAATATCTTATATTTAAACTTTTTTAGATGTTACTATTCCTTTAGTTTAAATATTTATGTAACAATTTTTAAATCAGATAATTAGAAATTTATATGTAAAAGTATAGTGTTTATTTGCATATTTTAAATGAAAAAATTATAATAAAGTACCATTAATTTTTCTTTCAGATATTTGGTATTGGAAAAGTATTAATCATCCTATTCTTAATATTTTGAAAAATCATCTTGTAGTATTTAATAATTATTTTGTAAAAAAATTATCATTCATTAATTTGAAGACAATCAAGAGAAATAGATATATATGAACAATTTTCAAAAAACAGCTCATATTATTAATTATCTTTATTATGATAATGTATTTCAAAATACATTTATTACAACAAAAAAGTATCCCTATTGTAAATCTATAAGCCTTTGTAAATCTTAGTGATAATATACGAGTCTTTGTAAAATTTGGTGAAATTACTATGTAAATTAAAAAGAATCAGTACTTAAATATTCTGTCTAATTGTAATGATTCACTAAAATCATATGTTAACAGTACTTTAATAAAGATATAAATATTATAAAGATTTATGACGCAATATTTCATAAATATATAGAATAATATTATTTATAGAATATTTTATCTTAAATACTTTTTGATAAATATTATTTGAAAATTTTATTATTATGAAAGCTTTGCAATAGAAAGGAAGGAAAAACTAAATAATTTTTTTTTGAGTTAATATTAAAATAAATCCAGATTTATTTTACTAAAAAAATCATAATTAGTTTTAATTTTTTTAGAGCTTTTTTTCTTTTTCTGCAAAGCTCCTATATTACTAAATATTAATCAATATAAGTATATTAATATTAGAGAAATCATTAAAATAATAATCATATTTAAGTATAAAATAAATTCTTATATATTGATAAATTTATATAAGATAATAAATTTTAAATTTATTTTCTGATAAAAATCAATATTTTTTAAATATTCATATTATAATATTAATTGATATATATCTAATTTAAGTATTTTCTTGATTTTTATTTATTGATTATTAATTTAAAAATTGACTAATTAAAATAAAACCAATTGATTAGCATTAATGATACTGGTTAAAACCTATTTTATTATGTAACTTAAAAATTTAGAATTTTTTTAAAACCTTTAAAATGATTTTTTTTAAATCTGAAACTTTAGTAAATTTAATTAAGTTTATAAAAACCTATTAAAAAATTAGGTAAAAATATTTATTATAAACAAATAGTTTTATCAGAAACTCAAATTATCAAAAATAGTTTAGAGAAACATTTTTAATTAGCATTTAATCTATATTTATTATGATAATTTTACAAGAGTTACTTATTATTGATAAACAATTAGGCTTTTTTATACCTAGTAATTTCTAAATTTATTTAAAATCATTTGGGATAATTTTTCCTATATAAAATATTATAATTTATGAAAATATTATAAGTAAAACCAAACCTTGGATATGTATAATATAACTTATAACCTGTAATATGATTTTATTAGCAATGCTCTCATATGTAACCATAAAATAATTAAAAGGTTTTTATTATAAATAAATAAATAAATAATAATTTTTTTTTTAAAAAATTTTATTTAACAGATTTTTATAATCTTATAATCATATGGGAGCTTTGCAATAGAAAGGGAGGAAACTCTAAAAAAATTTTTTTTTGAGTTAATGTTAAATCTGGACTTATTTTACAAAAAAAATCATAATTAGCTTAGAAAGTAAAAATTTAATTTTTTTAGAGTTTCCTCCTTTTCTATTGCAAAGCTCCCATATAATATCATAACATTTGTAATTTGATTTAATATAATTATTAATAGTTGATTTGTTTAAATAAATTAATAAATTTATAAAAGATAAAAAATTTTTTATTTAAAATTTTTACAATAAAAAGATTATTTAACTAATATTGATATAGAAAAATCATTATTTTTAAGCTTTAATATCTAAATAAAATTATAAATTTTAATGTTTTATATATCTTACGACAAGTTAGATAACATAAAGCAAGAAATTGCAAATTCAATAGGTTTCAAAAGAACTACCGTAATAATTCTGTCTTTGGTTGGTATATATATATAAAGAAAATGATAATTTATTTCTCTGAAGGTACTATATATTATAATTTTAGTTGTAATCGCTTTAAATTAATATTTTTTTTTTTATCGATGCTCATATTAAAAATAAAACTGTGAACTCTTTAAATCTTATAAAATGTCCTATGATCGTGGGTAATTAACAATTTTGACTCCCGAGACTTAAAAATGAGTTTTCATTTTGAATATCATACAAAATCACCAAACGAACTAGAATACAATAGCAAACGTGTGCAAGATTTGTTAGAAAAATGGTACGATTAAAATCATTTTAATAAAACATATTTAATGTTACTATATAACCAAATACTCTTGCATAACTCTTTTTTTTTTACCTGTTAGGGGAATGAGACGACATAGTTATATAAAAAGATTTATATATGAAGAATATTTTGATAATGAAAAAGATGAGCACAAATTTCTTTTAGAATTTTTTAATAATGAAAATGTAAGAGAAGAATTTAAAATACAATCTGATCAAAATAATTGGAAAGAATTAAAAGGAGAAATTTATGATGTTGCATATGAGAAAATACCTTGTAACATGACTACATTGAATTTTTTTGATAGGTTATATGATGCTGGTACGTTCGTTTTATTTACTAAATTATTTATTATTTGTCCTTAATAAAGTTGGAATTATTGATACCTTAATTGCTTTTTCATATACAGCAATAGTGAGACGAGATAGTGGAGCAATAGTTAAAACATTTCCAATATATTTAGAAGAGAATAATTCATCACCAATAATGATAACGGATGAATTAAGACAATTATTATTATTGGCTAATTCGATAAATTATGATATATTTAGTAAGAATGATAGAAATGAATTCATGTTTAAGATATTTAAATCAATTTGTTTAGGAGGAGATATTTGTCAATTTGAGGATTTTGTTACGGAATATTTTAACATATTAAAAAAAATTTATAAAGATTTAATATGGTATGTACGCATTAAATAAATCTATTATAACAACTAATTAATAATTTTTTTTGTTTTTTTGTTTTAGTGTACAAAAAAGAAGAAAGACTGGTGATTTGATAATTAAATCTTTTGTTTATAAAATAAATAATTTAAAAAATAGTAATTTATTTCCTTCTAATCATCATAATAACTTTTGTTATGTCGTTATCGATCCTGTCAATAGATGGGTTAACGTTTGGTATCATGCTGCTTATGAATATTTATGTTGAGGATTATTTTATACTATTACATTATTTATTTCATTTAAAAAAGTAATTGCAAAAAATTTTATTCTTCTTTTTAACTTACATTAAATAATACCCTTTCTCTTCGCAAAGAGTTTTTTCGTTATAAGATACAAACCTTTTTTCTTGATTTAATTTAAGTTAAATATATATATCTTTTTTTTTTTAAAAAAAAAGGGGGGGATTAACGTATCCCATTGCCTTATCTTAACGCTTCTTTTTATCTACGATTAGTACCGCCCATACCGGGCATACCACCAAGACCCATTTGTTTCATCATTTGACTTAAGTCCGGCATACCACCACCCATTCCACCACCACCACCACCTCCTCCCATCTAATAAATTATAAATAAATTAATAGTTAGTAAAACTTTTTTTTATGATCAGGCTCTCAAAGGTAACCGTTGTTATAATACTTACCATTTGTTTCATTACATTATTAATATTCATCCCTTGCATACCTCGAGGCATCATTCTTTGCATTTGAGCCATTTTTTGTTGCATTTGTTGAGGGGATAATTTTGAATTGTCCATACCAGGTCCAGCGCCCATGTTTTTAAACAAACCTTTATTGCCACCAAATTTTTTAACCATACCTTGAAAGGCTTTATGCTGTAATAAAAGTTCTTCAACTTCTTTTACGCTAGTACCACTACCACATGCGATTCGTTGAAGTCTTTTTGGTTGCGTAAGAAATATCTTGCCATCACTGTCTAATTCAGATTCGCTCATACTATCCATTATAGTCATTAATCTTTTTATCCGTTGCGCGCCCAATTCATCAGAACCTTCAAAATTCATTTCCGACATACCGGGCATCATTTGCATCATTTTTGATAGAGGACCTAATTGTGATATATTTTGAAATTGTTCATACATATCTCTTATGGTAAAGATACCTTGTTCTAAATTTTTCATTAAATTTTTATTTTGATCCAATTTCAAATCTTGTACGGTTTCCATCAAACCTGAAATATCACCCATACCCAACATTTTTTGTATGAATCTTCTTGATTCAAATCTTTCCAAATCATGTATATGTTCACCAGTACCAATAAATATAATTGGACTATGCGTCGCAGCTACGGCGGATATTGCGCCACCACCTTTAGCATGACCGTCCATCTTTGTAATAATGATTGAACCAATTTCAGCTGCTTCATGAAATGCCTTTGCTTGTAATTCAGCAGCCTGACCAATAGTACCATCCATTACAAATATTGTATTATTTGGATTTACTACAGCCGATATTTGTTTCATTTCTTCAAATAATTCAACTTCTTGTTTATGTCTACCTGACGTATCAACTATAATTATTTCAAATCCTTCTTTTTTAAATTTCTCCACTCCTTCATGCGCTATCTGTACTGGATCCGTCTCGGTGTAACTGCAAAGATGGGAAATATCTAGAGTAAACTTTATTTTTTTTTTTAAATAAAAAAAAAACGAGAAATAATTCATATACCGACCTTCCATAATATGGTATTTTTGCTTTAGTGGCATTTTGTTTTAATTGATCAAAAGCACCAGCTCGAAAAGTATCAGCACATACTAAACATACTTTCCACCCTTTACGTTGATAATGATAAGCTAATTTGGTACAAGTAGTAGTTTTACCACTACCTTGTAAACCAACAAACATGATAATATTAACTCCACCCTTTTTAGGTTTGTAAGGTTCAACACCAGGTTCAACAAGTTTGCATAATTCATCAAAAACCACTTTTTGTATAAGTTTACGTTTATTTATACCAGCAGCAATTTCTTGAATGTTAACGATATTCTTTACATTATTTCGAAGTGTACTAACTAAGCGTACATTAACATCAGATCCCAATAATGCTGCACATATTTCTTTTAAAAGTGCATCAAGTACCTTTGCATCTATTACTGGTTCTTTATTAATCTGTGCTAAAGCTGAATTAATACGTCTTCCTAGATCTGCCAAAACCATATTTGTACGTTTAGACCTGTGAAGAAATCAAAAATGTGTAAAGTGGATTTACACATAAAACGTTTTATTTTTAAAATGGTGATCTACGCATAATTACCAATGAAATTCATGTAATTCATCATTAAATTGGATGGCTTTTTTTTTCCCCAAAAAAAACATATATAAACATAATGGAAGATAAAATCATAATAAATAATTTAGAAGTTCATAATATCATAGGAGTTGATTCATGGGAGAGAGTAAAAAAGCAACCAATAATAATCAATTTGACAATCTTTACAAGTTTATCACAGGCAGGAAATACCGACAATATACAACAGTATTCAATCGACTATGGTACTGTCACTAAAGTTGTGACAAAGTTTTCAGAGGAAAGTTCCTTTAAATCGATTGAAGCATTAGCCGATGCAATAGCAAAATTATGTATAACGGAATTTCATATTCCAAAAATTTATATTAGGTTGGAAAAACCAAAAGCATTATTACATGCAAAATGTGCAGGAGTGGAAATAACGCGTACAAAAGATGAATATTCGGAATCACCAAAAACCACTAATGAAAATGGAAATTCTGATATAATATTTGTACGAGATTTAAAATTGATTAGTATAATTGGAATTAACCCATGGGAAAGAGACGAAAAGCAAAGTGTGATAATTAATTTAACTATTTATCCCAAATATAAAGCGGAATCTAGTAAAGATCATGTTATAAAACCACATAACTATAGGACAATAGTTAGAACCATTACAAAGCATGTTGAAGAATCAAGGTATAAAACAGTTGAAGCATTTGCGACTTCTATAGCCCGCATCGCAATAATGGAATGTCAAGTTAATAAAATTACCATAAGAGCGGAAAAACCAAGTGCCTTAATGTTTGCCGCTTCCGCCGGAGTCGAAATCACAAGAAGTCAATCATTCTTCAAGAATAAACCTCCGGCACATGATCAGGTTTTTCCTGAGGGATACGATCATTTAGTTTATATTACTTTGGGTTCGAATATAGGTGATCGTATTGGAAACATGAATGAAGCGTTAAAATTACTCGAATTAGAATGTAAAATATTAGATACTTCATACATGTATGAAACATCTCCAATGTACGTGACGGATCAACCAAATTTTTTTAATGCCGCATGTAAAGTTGCGACAAATTTGGATCCAGAAGAATTATTGGTTAAATTAAAAAATATTGAATCAACCATAGGAAGAACAACAGTAATAAGATATGGACCAAGATCAATAGATTTGGATATAATATTTTATGATGACATTGAATATAATTCTTCCACTCTAAACATTCCACATACTTTAATGAGCGAGAGAGAATTTGTATTGAGACCATTATGTGATATCGCAAGAAATTTTGAACATCCAAACTTATTTAAAACTTGTGGTCAATTACTTTCTCATTACTTGAAAAGTCCTTCTTATTCTCCTAATAATTTTATTCAAAAGATATTACCAATTAATATTAATAATGTAATTTGGAAATGGTCCACAAAAACTTTTATTATGGGTGTCATTAATGTTACTCCCGATTCTTTTTCCGATGGTGGATTATATAATAATGTTAATTCTGCCCTTTCTCATGCTCAAAAGTTAGTCGAAGAAGGTGCTGATATATTGGATATTGGAGGTTGTTCTACTCGTCCTAATGCTGAGGACGTTCCTATTGAAGAAGAAATTTCTCGTGTATTACCAATTATACAAGCGATTCGTTCTTCTTCTAACACAACTCTTGCTAATATTCCTATATCAATTGATACTTTTCATTCCAAAGTTGCTGAAAAAGCAATACAAAATGGTGCAAGTATAATTAACGATATTTCTGGTGGGCAATTAGATGAAAAGATTCTTTCTGTTTCTGCTAAATATAATGTACCGATTATTCTTCAACATATGAGAGGTACTCCTAAAACCATGTCTCGATTAACCGAATATGGTGATGACCTTATATTGGATATTTCTAATGAATTATGTGAAAGGGTTCAAGCTGCCATCAATGCTGGCATCAAACGTTGGAATATAATTATTGATCCTGGTATTGGTTTCGCTAAAAAGTTGGATCAAAATCTTGAAATAATAAAAAGATTAAACGAACTTAATGGAAAACATAGTCCTCTAGAAGGATATCCCTGTTTAATTGGGGTGAGTAATAAACGATTTATTGGGGAAGTTATTAATCAGCCCATTCCTAAAAATAGATGTTGGGGTACTGCTGCTGCCTGTACCGCTGCTGTCTTGGCCGGCGTTGACATTCTTAGAGTACATGATGTGAAAGAAATGTTGGATGTAATTAAAGTTGCCGATTCTATTTGGAGAATAACTAGAAATAAGGAGAGCCTGTAATGTAAAAAGAAGTCTTAAAAATAATAATTGTAAATAAAATACTCGAATAACTTTAGTATTATTTTATTTTAAATAAACAAAAATATTTTGTTTCTTTTATTTTTACATAAGAATTTTTTTTTGTGATTATTAATCAAGATTAAAATAGATCTCATAAAGTGGAAACCATTGTAGCACAAATAACTGATCCCAATTGTCTTTTGGTACTTTCATTTTCGATATCATGGGCTAATAAAAAATTATGTAAATAAATTAATAAATTCGAAAAATATTTATTTAAATTTAAATTAAATATATATTTTTTTTTTTGCTTACCATTTTCAAGTTTACCCCATTTCATAGTTTGCGAAATAGTTTCAATTAACGAAGCTGTTGAAGCTTCCTCAACACTTAATTTTCTTTCTACTAAAGCTAAACCAATTAAAAATGACTTTGATAACATAGTAGCCCTCTCAAATCCTGTAATATAAAAAATTGCGAATTACTAAAAGAAAAGAAAAGAAAAATTATTTCATGAATGACTTACCCGATAATTTTAAAGAATCAAAGTTTTCAATTATTTCCTTTAATTTTTTTCTGGTACTATCAGGTTGCTTTAACCCATTTATACCGTCAGTAGTTTTAATTTCGACATTGTAAGTTTTTTGTACCCAATTTAATATTGGGACCCAATGCATTTGTTGTAATTCAACTAATGAATCAGGATATGATTCTTGATAACAAATAGTATCATTATCCAAATATCTTAATAAATGATTGATAACTTCTTGTTTTGTATTAATATCTTTATCAAATGCATCTATAGCTCTACTAACCAATGATGTCTAAATATTTTTAAATATATATATTAATAATCAAAAAAAAAAATATCCAGCATCATTGATCTTTGAGATGATCATTTACGTACCAATGGTAAGGAATGTTGTTTTAACAGAAGATTTTGAGACTCCCACTCGCCAGCAATTAAATATGCCAAAAATTTTTTTGAATAAGGTATACTTAATTTTGATCCTCCCGGTGTTTTCAATGATCTTTTATCAAGTAATATCTCATACGTTTTTGTGTCTATAATCGATCATAAACAGGAGAAAATGGTTTATAAATGAAAAATATGAAAATATGACCAATTAAATCAATTAAATTTAAAGTACCCGGATTTGATTGGACGGATACTTGTTTCCAAAATTTCCTTAACGTTCTTTCAACTTCTGTTTTAAGAAAAAAAAACTTTGATAAAACTATAGACAAATCCTTAACAATTAAACATCACCTTACTTATCAATAAATATACTTGTGGTCTGAGAAATGGCTTCTTTCTTTTCCAATTGTAGTTGTTGGAAAGTGCCACTACTATTGATACTAAACCCTCTTTTTCTTTGTATAAAAAGATTAGAGCAAAGCATTACTCTCCTACGAATTACCGATAAAGTTGTCAAGTTCATTGTAAAAAACGATGATTTATTATTGAAGAAAAAAATGTTTTTGATAGAAATGTTTTGGTGGTATATATAAATAATATTTCCTGATAATCAAAATGATTTATCACATTATATCACGTGGTTTACATTTATGTATAATATTTATAAATACAAAGTTCAATTTAACTGATATTCAAATTTTACAACCATTGATTAGTCTAACCTCCCAAACCCAAGTCCTATTAATAGGATCCACAAAATAGTACCAGATAATAAGGGAATAACCAAATTATCATCTAACCCCCACAAATCAATTAATTCACTCGTACCACCAATTATTCCTGTTAGTATGGTCAATATAGGTAATGACAATAGACTTTTCTCTTCAACCCAACTAGAACTTTCGTGATCATGTTTTAATAAACCCCAAAATATAAAAGCGGCAATTGATCCGACTGTCATCGCACCTAATGTGCCTGCTAATGATTTACCATTTCGAAACTTATATGTATACTTTCCCCACCTTCTACCTACGAATGATGCTGCCGTATCGCACCATGATAAAATCAATATCGATATTGATGCTATATCCTAAAACCATCAAAAATAAAAAGATTAAATAAAATTTGGTGTTGGAATATAAAAAAAATTGCCTGGATGATAGCTTACCTTAGGAAATAATGTAAGAACACCAATACATCCTATCAAATAGGATATCACTCCATTATATTTTTCGGTCTTTTCTTTCTCTCTCATCATAAATCCCAATACTCTTATATACACTTCGTTAAAATTATTACTAAAAAATCTCAAGATTTCTGCTGAGAATACGATGGCAAACATATAAAGTAAATTATTTCTGACTGTGATTGTATCACTATCTGAATATATCAATATAACGATAAATCCTATAAATTTCGAACATAAAACGTAAATAAAAGCTCAAATTTATAATAAATGAATACATCCAAACATTACCTATTGCGGAATGTAACAATTTCCTTGAAAGTTCACTGATATCTCTCTTTTTATTAGCAGACATGGTTGTAATTTTTCCATTTTTTAATTTGGTTTCCAATAAGGTAGCTTGCTTTCGTATATCTGCGTTTAACTTTTGCTTCTGCATTCGATTTTTTGCTGCAAGGTTTCGATGTATTGCCATTGTTCTCGTTCTTCAAAAAGATAATTTAAAAAAGGAAAATTATTATTTTTCCCCTTTAATGTTGAAATACAATCAAGCAAACTAACGCGTATGTATATTGTAGGAAAGTAACTGAATGAAAAAAAAAGTGAAAATCGACGACGATTAACAAGGTTTACCAAAAATTTTGTTTCTGAAAAAAAAAACGCGATGTATTATTGTAATTCAGGCATTTTTTTTATTCAGTTGTCTCACTTAAAGATGCACCATACACATGTTACACGATTATTACAGATATTTCATTCATTTGGTAAAGTTAGTTTTAGTCCGCATATAAAAATCCCAAAATTCAGGTCATACCTCCAAAAAAGTTAAACCAATACCTCAGCCAACAACTTAATCAGTTAATTTATTTAATACAGTCGCCGGTGTAACATGTTTTCTGATGACATATTGTCATCATATCCTTTCGTTTTTTTATAATTATAATATTATATATCTCGTCATCAACAATTAACAATTCTTTTTAAAATTTAAAAGCATGCTTTTAGTAATATGGCAACTAATAAACCATCTAAATGGACCAATTTGGAAGAAAATTTCTTTTAAAAAATATTTAGTTTAAATAAATGTTTATTGTTAAATAATATAATAAAAAGTTATTTTTACATTTGTATTTTGGTAATTAATGCGTTTTTTGCAGTAGAAAGAGGTACGACGAAACTCTAAAAAAAATTTTTTTTGTTAATCTCAACTTATTATTTTACAATATTTAGCTTATAAAGTATAAATTTAATTTTTTAGAGTTTCGTACCTTTCTACTGAAAGTTCCCATATACTGCATATATAAATTTTCAAAATTATTATTTAACGTTAATTACATATATAAATTTATAATATTTATATATTAGTATATAATTATTTTAATGATTAAAATTATATTTTAAGTGAGACTGGTAGCAGTTTTTTTAATGTTTGTTTCAACTCAGTAATTTTTTTTAGTAATTTGTCTTACTGCTAACTCAATTAGCAAATTTACTATTTAGATTATTTTTCTCTTTCTGAAAAAATTTTTGCCTAATAAACAAAGTATTGATAAGCCTTCTGAATCTTCTAAATATATCACCAAAGAATACAATATTTTGGATAGTAATAGTAATAGAAATGAATTGAATGATGGAGCATTAGATGAAGATTCTAAAACATTTGAGAATTATGTATCATCTGATTATAAGTTATTTCAGGATCTATCAGATCTAGAATCAACGATTTATAACTGATTTTTATAATTTAATTCTGAATTATAACATTTCAGACAAGATTCAATATTATTGAGACAGTAATTAAGACTTTGATAAAATTTATGAAATTATTTTTGACAAAAATTAGAGGAGATGATTTTAAAGGCTTTTCAGAATCAATATATTTATTTAGCAAGGAAAAAACTTGGATTAAATGATCATTTTTATAGTTTCACTTCTTACCCAAAATATCATAAGCTAAATCAAGACAGAAAGTGATAAATTTTAGATACGAAGGTTTATTTGCTATAATGAATGCTGACATGTAGAATTTCTTAATTCGTCACTTTATAAATTATGACTTTACTATCTTAAAAATTAGTATTTTAGCAAATCAAGTAATAATTCAACCTAATTTAATCTTTCTATTTTCTGAAATAGATTACAATTTGTTTTAATGTATTACACAATGTCATTGTGGGGGTTTTGGGACGAAGTCCCACAACTTCCAATGACATTGTGTGTTGTGTTCACTTATAAATTGCATATCAATTTTTCTACTATATTAGAATAAATTCTGCATCC
>CAMKVN010001431.1:0-18632 GCA_946474995.1 Funneliformis geosporum | reverse complement strand
ATATTACAAAAACGAGGTCACAGTAGCATATACCATCATAAGTCTCATAAAGTTAAACATTGATGAGAATTTTTCTATAATAAATAGTTGATAAATAAAGAAATTAAATGTTTAAATATTTGATAATTCAAAAAATTTGCATGAAAGTAAAAAAAAAAAAGACAATTAGTAGTATAAAAAAGTAAAAGAGAGACGGTTAGTAGAATAAAAAGTAAGAAGGGAGAAAGTTAGTAGATTATAGAAAGTAAAAGAGAGAAGACAATTAGTAGAATAGAGAAATCAAAAAAGAGAAAGTTAGTAGAGAAATCAAAAGATAGACAGTTAGTAGAGAAGCAAAAGAGACATTTAGTAGAGAAGCAGTATTAGTTAGTAGAAAAAAAAGAATATACAGTTAGTATTGTTAATATTAATATTAAGATAAAGGGTTTTCATGCTAACTGAAATAACTTTCGTCGATAAAGATTAGTTTTTTGTTTATTTTTTTTTTTGTTTTTTTTTTTTTTTAATTTCAGTATGTAGTGTTTGGATGAGATGTTAATGACCCAGGATCTCAAGTACCCTATCAGCCGGCCTCACCCACTAGGTCTCCGCTGGCTCATATGTCCATTGGCAATCCACACCATTGTAACTGGCCCAGATATTACCGTCGCCCTTAGTGGTGCTATTGCTGGCTTGAGCCCATTAGGAAGATTTGACCCTCTCTGCCGGTTACCAACTATCTGGGACCACATATCACTATAGGACTGAGGGATCCATTACACCATATACCTTGCTAGGGTATACTCTTACCCCAATTAATGCTGCAGGGTTTATGGGATTATTACCATAAGATTTGCCCAAACAGTGAACTAACGGGGGTGATGATCAGGCTATATCGACAAACATCTTAGGAATCGAACCTAACCTCAAACCCAATGATATGCTCGATTAGACGATGCTGCGGCGTGCAATGCAGTCTATTATCACCATTGATCTAATCTACTAATTTCTGGTCAATCACTTCCTTAATTTATACATGTAATCATTTCTTATGAAACAACCATGTACAGAAATAAGGGCCCCTGCTGGATGAGACATAAGATTGTATCTATTACAGACCAATCAGTGATGATCAAGTTTCTGTCGATTCCTGACTTCATTTGCATCTACTTGTTCTTACTCTATGCAGTATTTAGGCATGATCAACATTAATCGATGGATTGATCAACCAGAATATAACACATATTAGTATATACGCCCACTTGTTCAGTTACAAAGAAATTCCTTATGGAAAATCATACAGTTTTATGTATCGCACGATATCTGAACCATGGCCTATCGCTGTATAATAAAACTTTAGCTTATAGGGGCTTGCAGCTTAACCACTGAGCAAAGACTGCTAATCTTCTAATAATCAAATATTTTCTGCTGGACAAGCTTATATGGCATTGAGTCGATATTCAGATTGTTCTAAAGTGCACATCGCTTCTCTGCATCCTTCAGCTTTCATTATAGACAATTTGATGTTGAAGAATATAAACGCTTAAAATTAAAGGCCGCTATAGCTTTGCCTCTATAAATATGCTAATTTTAAAATTTTTCAATATTTATTTATATAGATTATAATATAGCTAATTAATACATTCTTTTATATAAAGACAAATAATTTATATATGTATTTCAAGTACTTATTTGTTCTTTTCATTTTATTAGTATATGATTCTTATAAATTGCACTGCAATGAATGGAGTAGGTTGATAAGTTGCGTGGGACGAAGTCCCCTCTATCCGCAATTTCTAGTTATTCATTTAATAACGTGTCAAGCAAATTTTCATACTGTATATGTAAATATAAAATTTAACTACTTGAAATTTACTGCGTCGCGTGCAATTAAGTGCCCGGCATCTCGCAACAAGGATTTTTATTTTTAAAATGAAAATATATCGTCTTTTTTCACAAAAAAAATTACTTTTCCTATTACGGGAACTTGTATGTGATTTTCCGATACCGGCATATTTTCTGGTTTTAATGAGGGATCTCTACTAATATTCTCTCTTTTGCTTCTCTACTAACTGTCTCTCTTTTGATTTTTCTACTAACTGTCTCTTTTGAGAGGAAAGCATAAATCGTCTTTTCATTTACGATAATCTTGGCTGCAGCAATATCGAAAATAAGTTTCGATTGGTATTTTTTTTTATAAATTTAAATTTTTTTTTAGTTCTTTATGTATTGATACATAATTAAAGAAGAAAAGTTCAAGACTTTATTAGAAATTAGTAAAATGCAAACGATAAAAAGATAACCGCCTAATTACTGCCCATTCTGCCTCTGTAGTGTTCAGGTCAGACCCGGGTTATTGAACCGACACCAATTTGTTGGATTGGGTCACTATTGTATTTATTGGCTCGCCTGCATATAACTGTTATTTTGACATTGACAAACGTTTCAGAATTTATGTAATTTGAATAAAATTTAAAAGTCGATTTAATTTTAATAATTTTCGAATCTATAATCGCGTAAAAAAAAGCGACGCTTTTTATGACGATTTATATATAGAAACTTTTCCCTCATATATTGTGCTTTATAAAAGATAGTATAATTCAATTATATCGAATCTTTCAATAAGTTTCTGAATCTTTCGAAGTAAATGCCGATCTCATAAATAATAAAAAAGTACTTGTAATACTTAAAAAAAAACCTTGAATAGCGGCAAAAATCCACTTTGTCAAATATTTAATCAATAATAACACGTGAAAGCGTTTAACTTACACCAATGAAAAAATTTATCGTAATTGGATAACTTAATCTCAAATTAGTTAAAAACGGTTTTAAAAAAATTTTGTTAAATTTTATCTTAACAAAAGATTTCTTTTTTTTCCTTTTTACAAATATGGATAGCCTTAGAAATTTCCTTCGGGATACATTTTCTCCAGCCCTAAACCAAACCAATCTTTTAGAGCTCACTGCTAACGTATTTGAGGATTCTTGGCAACAAATTCGCGATGATTTTAATCGTCTTGCTGATTTTTCTGAAGCTGCAATAGTTGTTCCTCCACCGCCAGTTGAACTACGAAGAGTGATTGACCTCCCTTTCGATGTTCAGCTGAGAATACCGAGAATAATTCTACGCGAACCTTCTAGAGATTGGAATGAAACTAGTAACTTCGTGGTTGGGGTCGCTGCTGTTGCGGTTATTTGTCGTTATTGTTGGTCTTGTTAAGAGAAGTCCTCAAGGTGAATTAAAAATCAAATTGATAGTTAAAAAGAATTAGGTTGCAAGTTCGTCATTAAACCAAATATTTTTATCTAACTATACGAAACAATATAACTTGGTAAGTCAATTAAAGTCAATTTAACAATTGACACAACTTGGCCTATCGAAGGAACCGACTGTGCTTCTTTTGTGACTTACCTTTCTTCCAATGGCTTGCGAAAAATTCTCGACTTCTACATTAGGTCCACCTAACGAGCATGGTGTTTATATCTGGTTAATTTATAACTAAAGGAAATAGTCAGCCAATCAACCTTTACTAGAGGAGAGTCTCTGCATTTTCCATTTGTCCATTTATTTGGATAATACACGGTGTTAAAAGTCACTGTTCAAATTGAGAACAAAAATCAATAGGGAGGTGAATGGTGCTAAACTATGAAAACAAAGAAAGAATGATCATTAAAAAAACTCCAGGAATAAGCTACTTTACATGGAATAGTTTGTATTACTATTAATTTACTTTATTAAGGACATGATCAATATTTGCTAAAGATTCTTTGAAAGATCAATCACCATATAAGGATTCAATCAAAACTTTTGGAGTATGATTGAAAGGTAGAAGATTCATCCTTAATTCAAGTTTCGAACATATCTATTTACTATGTCGACACATAAAGTTTGTCCAAGCTTATGGTTGAAAAAAATTGTTCAGGGTACTCAACGTTTCTAACTTATATTTTAAGTTATCAATTACTGCTAAGATCAAAACTGAACGGGAAATATCTAGGATAATAAATATACAGTAGATGAACTATAAAAGAGACCAGTTTCAAATATCTAAATGTTTTAAGATCTCTTTGAATTTATTGCGATTAAATTTGCATAGGTTCAAACATGCTCATTGATTATTCAGATGTCTACCATGCCTTGAATGCCCACCTTCTTAAATTCACCATCAGAACTTTAAAACCTCGGACGTGTTAATACATATCAATCTTTTTATACTATTAGTGATATGTCTGTACTCAGTGTTGCCTGGAAATAAGTTGCATTAATTTCTTGGGCAAATATTTATAACATATTTTTTGTAATTTTTTGATAATTTATAATAAAATAGAAAAAACAAATATTGTGCAAACAATGTATCCTTAAAAGTACAAAATACACATTTTTTCAAAAAAAACAAAAACAATTGCTTGATCTCATTTTCTTATAGGTTGGTGAAAGTTGAACTTGTTGAGTCGCTCAAATTCATTGTGTTTTTATAGAAGATTATTCTCCAAAAATCAATGGATGATTCAGTTGTTGGGATGAGGAATAATATCAGCCGCCTCAATGATTGATAGAGTTATTCTTAATTGATTGGTTTCCTCCAAAACAATTCCATCGAAAATAGTACCCATCCTTTCATCTTTCCGAGTTCATGAAACGAACTTAATTCCAGAACTTTGACTTTTGTAATATTCAAAGGTATTCTTAGATTATAATTTAGAACATGAAGTTACAGCTTTATACATTGATGCATTCTGTCCTTTAGTTTGGTGTCAGAGCATAATTCATTTTAATGTAAATTTGTCACATGACAATACATTATTAAATTCGAAATTTTTAGATGATATTCGCTGTTCGACAAAAAGAAACTCGTGTTAGCAGAACTTCGATGAGATAACCGAAATTGTTCAGTGTAACGTGGAGCTTTATACAATATAAAGGTAAATCTATTTAACGCGTCAAACATTTTGTTTTTTAAGTTTAATTCTCAATGGATACCAATATAATTAATTGATGATCTTGAACATGCAACTTTAATATAATTAGTTGTTTAAAACGTTCGTTTACAAAATAGACCCGATATTATTTCATGGTATTAACGCTGCTTGCTTATTTATTTTAATTTAATTTGTCATATATTCACATTATTACCCTCCAAAAATAAAAGGGGGATTCCCTCTTTCCTCCTCCTCAAAGTATAAGAAGATAAAAGAAAAATTAAATTATACGAATTATCATAAAATGCTATTAGATAATTATCTTTAAATTAACTTCTATTAAATAAAATAAATAGAATCAAAACTTGATTTAATTTCATTTCTTCACTTCGAAAAAAATGGACGTAAGTTATTTTTTTATTATTATTTTATGAAAATGCTGTATATTATAAATTAAACTATATTTAATTCAAAATTATGATGATTATGTATAAAAATCTCGATTTTAAATTAATAAAATATAACGAATTTAAAAAATCAACTTTTGGTTTGAAGTCATATTTATTTTTTATTTTTCTTTTTAAAAAAAAAAAGTATAAATATAATAATTATAGAATTTCTATAGAATATATAATAGAAGACGATACAGACGTGAATTTTACAATTACAGGACGCAATACTACCATTTAGAATATCGAAGATGAATATTTTTGGGTTGGAATCCATCTTGCTTACTTTCTGATCTTTTTAGAGTAAAAGCAGTCAAAAGATGCAGCTTAGTAATTACTTTAACAATACTAGCATTGTTATTATATACTATATAGTCTTATTTTGATCTTCATTTGTTCTAGTTATTTAAAGAATTTTGTAATTCGATCTTTGTGAAAAAAATTGAGAAGCAGAAACAAAACCTAAAAAATAAATATATTTAGTAATTCATTAGACATTAAGATAAAAAAATAAATATTATATATTATAATACCTTGATTTTTTAAATTTTTTGTACTCTCTTTTAAAAGAATTCGTTTTGTACCTACAAATTTTATAAGAAATAAAACATTTTTTCTTTGTTAAATAGTAGAAGTAAGAGTTCTTTGTCCAATAATATCTATCTATTCTTTATAATTTAAAAATGATAAGAGTCATAATTTTAAATTAAAGAACAACACTCGAAAGAACCAAATGTTTTTTTCTTTCATAAAAATTTTGTTGAAGATGAAAAAATTTTTTTATTTTTAAATAACATTACATATTATGAATAATGAAATAAAAATAAATTTTTCACTTTTTGAATTAAAAAAGCTATTTTATCTCGAGTTATTAGATGGTTGATTAAATTGATAATTTCAAATTCTTTTAAATAATCTATCGTTAAAATATTGATTGATTTAATTAATTATTATCAATCTGGTTTAGATACCTAATTAAAACATTTATTAAATGAAAAAGTTTAATTCTATAGACAGACATAAAGTGATATTATGCAGATTGATCAATCTTAAAAAAGCTATTAAAAGGAATCCCGCTGATTTATCATTACAAAACAATTATAAATTATAAATCAAATTTTGCAATTTAAATCAACTTCAAGAATAAACTTAATTACAATTATTTATGTCGGATTTGATCACGTGATTCACGATTTTTCATCGCCTTTTTTTAAAGTTACATGAACGATATAAATTTTAGATGTACTGATTCTATATCTTTTTTTTATTATAAAATTTTATAAGAGATGCTCGATACCAACTTATTATATGCAGGTAATTAAAGCACTAACTAAATGATTATTTCTTAAATAAATAATTAATAATAGATTAAAGTTCTAATTATGTTATATTTAATTAGTGTTTATTCAAGTGAGTTGGGTTCCTACTCGTTGGACTTAATATTTTATTAAAGTATAATTTTATTATAATCATATTAACGTTTCGGTAATTTGTTTTCAGTTTTCAGTTATAATGCTATATAAAAATTGTTACTGAATTACATTGATTACATTACGCGCTGTATACTTTATTGATAATAATTCAAAAATAGAAGATTTAACGCGAATTAACGAGAATTTTTTAACGTTGATCGTACGTTAAATGTCCCTACCACTGGAGTACCTAAAGTGCATTTAAAAGTGATAAAAATCTAAATAAAGTTAGTCATTTTCTAAAAGCACGGAGTTTTATGTTAGGCGTTTGGCTGCGACACTTCGAGGCAGTATGATCCGTTTCATCTCTCACAAAGGACTAATCCAGGGACTTACTAACAATGTATAAGAATAAGAAACGTCTTGTCACGTAATAAATGTTGTTTAGGTTCTTTAAGAATTATTTAAGTGTATAATATCTTTAAGTGTGCTTATAAAATTACAAAAAATTATAATTTGATCAGATGATATTTATTCTCTTTAAAGTTTAAAATTTTTTATGCAAAAAAAAATTAAATAGAATTTTCCCAGTTCCGCAGCATTTGTCTATAAATTATATAAAATTTCCGAGAATCAATTAGACTTTAATTTATCACAAAATAATGATACAGAGTTCGTGCCAATTGAATTCGGGTCAAAGCTACAATTCACGTATCAATCACGATCATAGTGCTGATTTGCTTATGCCATTCATATACAGGAAGACTTGAAATCGTTCTAACACAAGCTTATACTTGGAAAACAACAGAAACAGCAAGTAAATAAAAGTTGTAAATAAGGCTTACCACTGAAAATGTTTTTTTATATACTTTTGTTATTTTATTTATTTTTGTACGTGAATCACGTTTTGTAAAGAGCGGGAATTTTTTCCTACAATCTATTTCCCTTATTTGAAGATTTGAGGATCGTGACTAACAAACGCATTTAATGTATTGAAAGGCCTCTTTCTATAAGAACGCTTAGGAACCTAACCAGGTTGCAAGCAATAATAAATTGCGTTCAAATCGTTTAAAAAGGCTTAGCATCAATTTCGACGAGAAGCATAACGGGATCGCAATAATTTTTTCAGTTAGTTGATGCGAAGAATCAAACTGGATTCATTGTAGTTAATTTGTATATTCTTTCTGAGCGACATGTAATATAATTATGGTAAAATCTATTAAGGTACAGGAATTTCTAGAATCTTAAATATTTTAATGTTCATGAACGGTGATTTCCCAAATTTAATGCGAATCTGGTAAGCTGTGAATTATTATTTTTTTTCATTTTTTCTTTAATTTGGTTGGATCCTTTATGTTTACTTTCGTTTAACTTTTATTCTTGGGAGATTTACATCGATAGTATTTGGTTTTTTTTATCTTTAGTTTTGTTATAATTACTTTTATTTGAGTTCAAACATTCCGACTAGACTATTTGCAGGGTTGGGAATTTTGTATGTACTAGATAAAATTACCACTGTACTTGTACTAACTTGTACTAATTTTTATATTAATTATTATAATGTACTAACTGTACTAATTTTACTAATCATTGTACTAACACTACTTCACAACCCTACTATTTGGAGTTTCATTTTGTTTAGAACTTTTTGATTTAATTTCGATTTGATCTTTGATATAATTTGTCATTTTTATTTGTAATTTTATAATTAAGATAAATTTGTTTACTATAAAGCAATCCAGCATATACAAAATAAAAGAAAAAACAAAATTTTGATACATAACACAAAAAAGAATTTTTGATAACAATCTTGCCAAGCATTCTCTTCGATTTTGTAATTGATTTATGAATCAACTCAACAATAGTAAGAATAAATCATTTTTCCATTGAATTTCTAAATATGATGAATAAAAAATTAATAAAAATAATAATAAAATTTACCTTGCTCCTTTTTTTCCTTTTCGTATTTAAAGTATTCATCCATACTTTGAAACAGGCTGTGATGTTTGTGAAGATGAATTTTGTTATGGTTGTGATGGTTATGTTATGTGTTTGAAGTAGATGAATAGAATTTCATAATGAAGTAAATGTAATTCTTTTTCGAGGTTTTTATTTGTTCTGTATAGACATTAATCCATTTTAGTAATTACTTTGTTCACGTTGAGTTTTGTTTAATTCATTATCTCTGGCTCCTTTAATCGTAAACGAGTGTTATATATACTATGCGAGAATTTTGAAGGTATACTCAAAAAATAAAATTAAAAAATGACAATTAAAATTGCGATGAAAAATATATGTTATTGGCTATTAAATTTATTAAAATCATGTGATTAAATAGAAGATCATCCATATATTATGAGATCTTTTAATCAATAAAGATAGAATTTGTGTCTATTCCTTAGTTTGCATTCGCTCTTGTGAGTGCTTATACTCCCTCTTATGAAGGAGATGATACACCCATGTCTTCGGAAGAAGGAGACGTCACTTTGTAGTAGAGTCTTCTTTCATAAGTGGTAATCCTATATATATTATAGCGGGTGGTGTGAAGAGGGATTTTGGGATTAAACATTATAATGATAAAATCTACCGGTCTTTTTTTATAATATTTATTATAAAATATTGAAATTATTTACTGTGTAATATTGTTTATTGTAATTTCTTTTAATGTATAACTATGATAATTTTTTAAAAAAGCAAGTAAATAATAGTATATAAAATACTTAAGAACAGCTAAGACATTTAACTTCTCGATGAGTTATGTGAAAATCATATTCTTAAAAATCTCTTTTGTAAAAAGTTCACTACGCAAAGCTTGTCGTGTTCGAATAGTTTCATTTCCAGAGTTAAGGTCAATAGCTCCATTCATTGTTTAATTATTTATAATTAAAGTAGCGTAAAACAAAAAGAAGTACTCCCATCTATGAGCTGAAGCTTGCTAAAATGTATTATAAGTGAATTTTAACTAATGTTAAATATCGCCTTCGGCTAAAGAACAGACAAAGATCGGATGGATCATTAAGATCGTTTTTTAGGATCGAGTTTAATCTCAATAATTAATAATATTTAGTAGTGGCATTAAAAAAAAAAAAAATTATGAAATGGTCTTAACAACTTTTAAAAGAAATCTAGTAGAATTTATAGATTTTAAACAAGTTTATATTATGTCTATTGTTTATTTATAAACTACTATAAACGCAAACTGAAATATAATTTTTATGAAAGTGACGCATTTATGCGATTATCAAATTTGCTAAATAATCAATTTTTTTTTATAAAATAAATCCAAAATACTTGAAGCGAAGTAAAATTAACATAATCATTAATTGACCACGTGACGGGCCAACCTTCAGAATGAATCGTGGACATTTTGACTTGATAAAAACATGGTCTATAATTTTTTTCAACCATAATGTAGTTATATCTTTCATTGTACCATTATTTTTAGTTGAAAAAAGGATTCACATTATATTATTGAATTATTATAAATTCCGTAAATTTAACGATTAATAATGGTAACTCTACGAAGACAATTTGTTTCATTCTCTAATATGAGATATTCGCTCGTTCCACATGGTTTGTTTTAAAAAGGAACAATTAAAAGGGAGGAGACATGAGAAGCGAAAAAGATGATGATAACCAAAAGGCTCGGTTTGATTACGTTAAAAGGTACTTTTTATTACACAGCATCAGATAATTTTCACGGACCACGCCAAAATTCACACAATCTTGGTCGGCAATCGAAGTTTTGTTATTTTGGAGTATTTGAAGTCATGTTGTAATGCATATATTATTTATTATAGAGACTTTGCAATGGGGGATAACAAATATGCCAAATTTATATAAAGTAATATTTACAATTCAATCTTTTATATTTAACATTCTTTAATGCTTAGAAGTTTTTTTTAGTCATATAATCGAAAACAAATTATAATAATGAATAAATAAATATATATATATATATATGCTTGATTTTTAATTGATAACGTAATCTTCCCTTTTTTTGATTTGATTGAATCCGTTTAACGATATACCTAAATCGTCAATGGAAGAAGTTATAAAAGATAAAATAAAAGGTTCTCCAGAGAAAAAACAGAATGGGAAAGACGAAACAAATCAAAGTCAAGATACAATAACGAACAAAGAACCCATTGAGGTAAAACTTTTAACAAATCATTAAATTTTAATATTCTCATATTCTCAAATCAAATATTAAATACCTAAGTACTTTATAGACAAAAGATCCATTTCTAAAACCTTTATTAGAACAAAAATAAGCCTAATAATCATTACTAAAGCTTTTGATGAAGATTTAGATAAATTGAGAAAGGTAACTTCGAAATTGATAAAGCTCATTCGCATCAGGTCAGCCTTCTGCCATTTTTATATAATATAATTCCGCAGAAGGCTTCATATATCGGTATATATTATTAAAAAATATCTCTATCCTTGCGTCACTCCGGCCAGGATACATAGTCACATACTTTTGAGACGTAGGCTTCTGCCAAATTTTTATATAATAATCGACTAATGAATGGAATAATATTTTTTGCTCACTCCTCGGCAGATAATTCAGTAGTCTTTTTGGGATGAAGGGCCTCGACCGGGTGTTTACTAAAGTGAACTAAATCACCCCATACTTCTGCCTCATCCGATAATTCAGTGCATGGAACCTAGCAGAGTGTTTGGGACAGCATCCTGTAGTAGAAGCAGTAGGAAATTCACAAACAAGGCATGGTCTTTTTTCCATATTTTTTTTCATGTAACGCCCAATGACAGTAGTTACGAGTGCAGACTCTCCCACAACTCTCTTGATATGCGGACAAGTAACACGATCCATGTAAGTATTTTACTCTCTTTCACTTTTAATTAACCTACTAACAGCTTGTGAACCCATAAAAAAAAATATAGTGCAATTTCTATATAATTTTACCAAATTTCTGGATTTTGTCCCACGCGTAACAAATATCAATAGTTTAAAAGTTTAATCTCATAAATCATTTTCATAACCATTGTGAAAAGATTTTGTCAACATCAATCATTATTAAGAATTACATAAAAGGAAAAGGATTTATTAGCAAAAGATTAGATCGACGACCCACAACCCCTTTTACTTAAGAGATCATTTAACAACCACTTTTACTTAAGAGTTCATTTAACAATCTTGCCAACCTATATCCGGCTTCTGCAAGCGATTTATCAACAATTGGTTTGGATTCTTGATAATATCTATCTTCCAACGCTTCATCTTCAGAGTAATGCCAAACCTATTTGTCCAAAAGAAAAAAGATTAAACAAAAAAAAAAAAAAAAGAAAAAAGTGAAACGATTTCTCGTTGCAACCGCTTACAAATTCACAGTTCATTGCGTTACTTTCAACGGACCAAGGGAGTACACATTTTAGCAAACCCGGTAAATCATTTACGTTACATGCGTACCAGCTTCCAACTTCATGTGCATATTCGTTCCTGATTTTATCCAATAGGAATTCTGCATAAAGTTTGAAATCGTCATGGAAATCTTCCCTTGTACGTTTTTTGAGTATAAGGAGGTCCCACACAATATGAAGGCTATTTTTCATTCAAACGATCATAATGACATCATAGGTTAGGAATAATTATCGCGGAGGAAACACGTCAAAAAGATGACAATATCTTACGTTGTTCTTTTATTCTTCTTAAATCTCGCTTTGGTCCTGACTCCGCCCATTTTACCGCTAACGTGAAGGGCTAATATAAATGATTCTTTAATTATAGGCTCAAAAAGGAAGAAAAGAAAAAATGAGAAAAGAAAACGGAAATCACAGTTACGTTGTGTAATGTCACCCATGAAATGGGTCAAGAATTTGAGGGCTTCATCTCTCTGGAATGCGTCGAGATCACTACCACAATCCAGTCGTCTCGTGTAATTAACAATTGCTAGATTTATAAAAATATATATACATTTATATGCCATACGTGTAAGTATACAGTACATGTATGTTGCGTAATTTTTACGAAATTTTCACAAGATGCCACGCGTTTTTGATATCTTACCGCCCATTACACAACGATCGCCAAGACAATCATGATCCTAAGCAATGATTTATGTTGGAAGACACTGTAAGTATTGAAAATATCGAACAACGGATAAGTTTTCATCGGACAAGTTACATACATAATCCACGTGGCACGTATCGGGAGGGTTATCATGTGTATTTGCGAAGTGTAGCTCTTTAGACCATGGATATTTCGCGTAATCAGCCCAAGGTGCAAGATCAGTCAATTGTCCATGATAAGCAGGTTCCTGGATAATTTTCGCGACACGATTAGCCACTTCGGGGTTGAGAAGTTTCTGGGCGATGTAACCGGTTATTTGATGACCTTGATCTGCCCAACCGATCACACTCGGGATGATAAAGAGTCCAAATAATAAGGTAAAAAATTTCGATTTCATTTTGTGAGTTTTCAGTAGTAAGATGACAAAAAAGAAGTCCAAACCATTCGCTTTATATAACGAATTTAAAGTTCAGCATTACTGATGGGATTCTCGTATTTTTTTTCCTCATGCAATCATAAAATTAAAAAGATAATAATAAAAGAGAAAAAAAAAAAAACTCTTTCTGGACAATGCAAAAAGAATAGATAGTTTAATTGTCATAGGATTTCTCCTGAAAATCCCATCTTTTCATTTTCTTATGTTTAAATCAAATGATTACCCATTAGTAAGATTCGTCATTTTAATAATGTACAATCCAATGATTGATACACTTTTGGACTTTCTTTTTCTTTTTGAGCCGTCAAATCGAAATTTAATGGACTTGTTGGATAATGAAGATTCAAAGTTATTTGTAGAACATTCTTATAAATTGGAAATGTAAAAGCATATCAAGAATAAAAATATATTCATTTAATCGAAATCAAAATTTAATCAATTGTCGGTGTTCGACCAGAAGTTTCAAACCGGCACTTTTTGTAAAGCCGTTAATTAAAAATTAACTTGACCCGAATGGTCAACAAATATGATATAATTGCCGTAAATGCTATACATTGTAATTTAAGGTCATCAAACAATAAATGATACGATATTTGGATAAATTACAAGAATAACCTCATATTAGGTAATTAATTATCCTTTTTACTGCGAATCAAGATGACGTATCGGCTTTTTTTATTGGTCATTCATAAAGATGTTTCGTTTTCAGTTATTATTTTGGATCTCTTTTGAGAATTATCAGAAAATAAGTTTCTGAAGATCATAAATAAAAAGTGGATGATAATTCGACGAATTTTTAAATAAGACTTGAATATTATTTCGACTTTCGACGGAATTTTACTATAGGTTTGACAGTTGACCCCGTCAAACCCCAGGAGTTTTGCCAGGCACTACGATCGTATCGTACCGGTTTCTGCAATATCGTAGAATGACACGGTCCGCAAATTTCAAATTTCTCTGTATGCTAGTGTGTTATACTTGGGGATTGACAATTAATATTCGAAAAAAAAATTTTTTCAACGCAAAAACATTTGTCGTGCTACTGTTTCTTTCTAAATTCGTAAATTTTGCTGATGCTTATTCTATTTGCCAAGAGATGTATTATGCCTTACAAATAAAGCATCCGAATTGTTGATTTAATTAACCTTTAAGGGAGGTACATATTACCTAATAATCAAGCGTCAATCCCCCACTCACCTCATCTCCCTAAAAGGTTACTGATTTTATTTTATTTGATAATCCCAATATTATCTGATCTGCAAAATGGGGTAATCACTGCTTATAAAAAACATCATAAAAATGATTTTTATTCAAGTTAATTAGCTCTGATTGGAAAATCATACATAATTATACAGAGGGGGTCACTGGGCAGATCATTTCTTAATTAATATTAAATAAAAAAACAAGATTTTTCCATAATTAGTATGTTTATTTAGGCTGAATTTTTTTTAAAATGTTTCCCAAAAATGCTTTGGCTATTCATTAAACAAGTTTACAGATTTCAGATGCTATGGGAGCCTGTGATACGTCATGATACGTGATGTGAGCTTATTATAATTTTTTTTATTAACGAATTGTTTTTAAAACGTTTCGAGATATTTTGTTTAATCTTTTATATTCGTCTGAGACATTTTTATCGATCTTGATGGAATTTATATCAAACGAATGGATATCTAATTGGTTTCATGAGAGGGCCCTACTCATAGCTACATATGTTTGGCTGAAGCAAACATATTTTTGTCAATATTCAAAGTTACGTGTGGTAATGTGTTTTGTGTACTGTTAGGGCAAATGCGTTCTGTAATGGGTATTGGTATCTTGAGATGTGTATACAGTTTATCTCAAAATTAGCGATCATTTTCTAGACATTCATTTTAACGATATTACTGTTTGTTGGGAATGTTACTTCGACATTTTCAGCATATACAGTTTTTGTTATAATTCCTATGGTTCTATTACAAATCCCATTATCAATTAGTTTATTGTTCAAGTACATTACTCTCGTGCCTTCTTGGATAGTTATGGATTCAGAAAGGTTTGTGTAATGTTTGAATGAGTTTTGAATGTCTTTTGAGGTTGAGTTTAAGGTATCGATTGCTTTTGAGAGGATCAGATCGGAACATTGATCATCGAATGGTAAGTTTTGACAGATAAATCTATTTATTTATTCAGATGTTTCACAGAGACCAACTATGTGAGTAGAATTTAGTATATTTTGATATTTCTAGAGCTTTTTATTTTTCATTAATAATTTTTACTGATTTTTCAGAGAGGGTCCCAAATCTTAACTCTTGGAGGAGTTGGTAGTATTCTAAGTCATCTTTTTGTCAGTGTGATCTCGTTAAATATAAGGGAAAAATGGTTTTTAGGCTTGTGAATAAAAGATTTGTTCTCCATTTACGAGTGGCAATTATGCGAGATCACTAATTACAAGTATGGATATGCCACTAAAAACTTTGCGGTTTTTATGTAGCGAGCTGAACATGTTGCTTAAAAAAGTGAAGAGTTCATTAGAAACCATTGATACTTCATCTATTATTATTGCTTTGATGCGTGATAGTGTGATTCTGAAGGATTGATTATCAATAAATAAGGTTTGATAGTGTCCGCCTATTTGCCTTATTTTTAATGTTGAATGAATTATATGGGTTTTTTATTTCATATCTCATCATGAACCTTTATTACATAATCGCAATTTTATAAAAAAAAATATTACTAATAATCAAAACAAAATAAGTCACAAAATATCAAATTTATTATTACTAATCATCTAAATCGATCCAATCCATACATCCAGACTAAATATTTGTTTTTTAAGTTAATCAGTCCTACCCAATTCGCCAATATTAGCCAGTTTATCTACAATTATTGAGTTTTACATTATGATCTAATTTAAAATGGATTCAGCCTAACATATTTGATTTCAAATTAATCAGTTCATTCATTAATATTAACCAATAATCTGATCATATTATATCCAAAAGTTATATTTTGTATTACCAAACATTTATTTCATTATTTATTCAATTTAAATAAAAAATTTTTTTCTACTTTCTATATAAAGAACCTTTTTACAAAGAAAAAAAATTGTGAAGCAATAGCATAGCATAGCATAGCAACAACAATCAAAATAGCAAATGTGATCAACATAACAAGGCTGAACAAATAGCATAAGCTAAATAGTATAGCATAGCAAAGCATAATGAAACAAAACAACATATAAAACAGAATATTTCTCGTATGATACTAAAAAAGCCAAAAAAGCCAAAAAAGTCTAAAGAGCCTAAAAAGGTTTAAAAAGATTTAAAAAGGTTAATAAGAAGGTTAATAAGAATAAAATAATAAACTAAGCAAAAATAAGCAAAAATTTAACGAACGACATTATAAATTTAGCAAAATTTGGTAAGAAAGATAGTACAGCAAATATTTAATCTTTTTTTTTCGTTAAATAAAAAAAATGATTACCAAAAAAACAGAATTGAACGTGAAGAAATCGTCAGTGCTTGAAAATGTAATATAGCTGAGGGTCTAACCATCACAAAAACACCGTTCATGATGTTATCTTTGCTTATAAAAATTTGGGTTTTGAAACAATGTCTACTCAGAGTGGTAGACCACCCATTATTACAGATAGAGATGGTCATCATTTAGAAATAGTTCTTAAAAAAAAGAAACAGACAAATCTTCAGAAAATAAAAGATAATTTTATTTTTTCTACATTCACTAATGTATACACTAAGACTATTAAGTGTTATTTGCATAACCAAGGTTATTATAGGCGGGTTAGAGTAAAAAAAGCTCTTATTACTGAATCTAATAGAAAAAAAGATTTTTATAGTTTCAGGAGCATAAAAATTGGAAAAAAGAGTGGGATAATATTATTTGAAGTAATGAATCCAGATTTGAATTATTTAAAAGAAATGGAAAAAGATATATTTAGAGAAAAAACCATGAAAAATACAATTTAGACTGCCTTATTCCAACATTTAAATCAGGACAAGAAAGTGTTATATGGTATGGGGTTGTTTTACGAAAAGTGGTCTTGGACCTTTAGTTAAACTAAAAGGAAGGATAAATGCAGAAAATAATTTATTACCATATATACAAACTTTAAAGAATAAAGAAAGTTGGATTTTTCAAAAAGATAACACTTCTATTCATATTGATCATGCAAAAAATTGGAAAAGACAGAAAAATATAATAAATATTCCATAGTCTGCACAAAGTCTAGATATAAATCCTATAGAACACTTATAGCAAGAATTGGATAGGCAGGTTAGGTCACACAAACCATTACCAAAAAATTGAGAACAATTATGACAAGCACTTCAGGAGGAATAGTTAAAATTAGATGAAAATAAATATAAAAATTTGATTAATAGTATGCCTTATAGGATCGCTGCTGTTATAACCCATAAAGGTAATCCTACAAAATATTAAAATGTTATGTATATAGTTTGAATTTTATATGTTAAATAAAAAAAAATTTATTTAATTTGTTGCAATAGTTTTTAAATTATTGCGGTTTAAAATTTTTTTTAAATTTGATGTAAATGATCGATATTTATGTTGTCCAGTAATTTTTGCCCCCCTCTATACACTAAAATTTTACATACGACTAAATGTTATTATAATAAATTATAATATCAATTTTTATCGAAATCGAATTAATATCAGATATCTTTTACTAGAGAAAACTGATTACAAGTCTAATTTATTAATGTTTATATTAATATAATTTATTTATAAATTACTCAAAAAGTTGACTCAAAGCCATCTTTTGTGTTGTATAAAATTTTATTATCATACTTTTATATTATATTATATATAACCTAAAATGTGAAATATAATAGTTAGTATGGTTAGGCCATGCATTTGTGATTTTGTCTAAAACTTTGAAGCATAAAATAATTAATTTATTATGTAATTTACTTGATTAATTAATTCAGTCTAAAGCTAACTTATATATAATGTCTATTATTGATTTACTATTTCAGAATCTTATTATTCATAATTTAAAATATCAAATTTATCAGTTTGTTTAGTTCGTCTGAATATATGCTACATTACCTGAAGTTTTAAAATCAAGGTCAGCTGATTTTATATATGATAATTCAGTTATATATAATTAACCAAATGATCAATATGGTGATATAAGTATATCTGCTATATTTTTGTGATATATGCATAGGATTAGTAGAATAAAAATTCTTCTATATGTTGTAACCCAAATGATCTTTAGAAAATTAGAAATGTGACGCAGTAAAGTAATCTGCAAATGATCATCATGTGAAATGATCTACAAGAATCAATGACACAATAATCGGCAAAAAGATGATCTGCGAAATTAACCAAATCGGTTAATGAAGTAATGAAGTAATAGATCATTAGCCCATGACGAC
>CAMKVN010001430.1:0-18643 GCA_946474995.1 Funneliformis geosporum | reverse complement strand
ATTATAACATGCCAAATTTTTTTTTAAAATTCCAATTTTAGGATCAATAGATGTTAATTGCCCTAAAAAAAGATTATATGATGCAACTAATTAAACTTAAAAATTATAATAAACCATAATACCATAAATTTGGATTCTTTTTTTACAATTGAATTGCAAATAATTGAATGACAATTAAATTCTTTCATCATCTAAAAAAAAAAAAATAGATGATTTTGTCAAAACCGGAAAATACGTTTATACTCTCATGGTTTACTTTTCTATCATTCCGCTCCGTAATAATCCGTTTTGAACAAACTAGGGCTTATTACAAATAAATAAACATTTTATCTAACAATCCCTTTTGAACAAACAAACAATTATCATGAAAAATAAAAATAAACTAATCTTTGAAAGTCATCGATATTTAGATTCGTTAAAAATTATTTATATTGGGTCGAACTGCGCCGCATATGCGAATAATTTTTAGGAGTGCGAAAATTAAACGATGTAGCAAATATCAATCACATATTAATTACTATTACTTCATTTTATTTCATTAACCTTCTCAAAAAAAAATTACACTTAACATTAAAAAATTTTTTATTTTTTAAATGATTCTGGTTTAAATTTGCGCATAAGATTGGCCTATTATATATATCGAAACCTACTTTAGGAAAAAAAAAAAAAAAAAAAAAAAAAAGAAATTGAAAAAAAATTCTAGAAAAAAAACTAGAAGAGATACGAAGTTCGAGTTTTATAAAAAAAAAAAACGAAAATCAACGCGAAACTCTCGAACCGCGAAAAAGGATCTAAAAATTTACAGAAATTAAAATAATGAAAAAAATGAAAAAATAATTTTTTTTTAAAAAAAATATATAACAAATGATCAAAGGGGAAAAAAGGGTATCGGAAAATATTACAAAGAAACGAAGTTTTAAAAAATGATGATTTTTTAATGTGAATGGGAAAATAAAAAAGAAAAAAAATAAATTTTGAGGTAAAAAAATATACTAGGCCATTGCACGAATTATTTTGGTAATCTGATTTTGTTTTTTTGTTTCCTTTTTTTTTTTTTTTTTTTTTTTGAATGCTGGGCCGGCCAACATTATAAAAGGAAAAAATATTAATTACAAAATGGCTAAAAATACAATCTAAAAGTAACACCCGCCAATGAAACTCCGATGATATTAAAAATGAAAATATAATTCGGAGAACGTTCTTTTTGAAATCCAACTTGCCGAAAATTTACAGCGGATGTTAATAAAAAACATTTTTTCACCATGCAAATTTGAGAACCAGAAGAAAAAAAAACCTCCCTAATAAATAATATATATATAATAATGATAATGGTTTTTTATATCAATGTCCTTCCTTTTTTTTTTTACTATAATAAATTGTTCCTTCAAGAAATAATAATAATAATAAATGTAAAAATAAGTACTTTTGGGAATGCACTAATTGAAAGTACACAGAGAAGAAAAAAAAATATTGCAGAGGTGTCGGTTATTTATGGATTGGTGAAGAACGAATGATTCAACGCATCGTCGATTGAAATTCGCTTCAATGGGTCGACAAGCATAAGTTTTTGAATAAGATCGATGGCATCTGCTGAATAATGTTTAAAACGTTTTTCTGGAAATTGGATTCCGGTTGTAGCTTGTTCGCTTATCGGCCTTTGATCATCGAATGGATATCGTCCAGCAAGACTATAATATATATAATAAATCAAAATAGGTGAACGAGTTTAATAAAGATAAAGTAAATAATGTAAACACGACAAAGCTCGATTAATCAAATAATTACCAGACGTATAATGTTGCGCCTAACGACCATAAATCAGCGCGTTTGTAATTGAGCCATGCTAATTTATCGGTTCGATGGAATTGACCGAGAACTTCGGGAGCGGCAAAAGCTGGAGTACCTACAACTTGTAATCCGGAATGATAACCGAATTCGGTTGAAAGGCCAAAGTCACCAAGCTTTGCATAACCACCTTGGTACAACATGATGTTCTCAGGTTTGATATCGCGATGAACAAAACCCGAATCGTGCAAAGACTTGACTGCCTCAAATATAGGTTTCATCAATTCACGGGCACAATGTTCAGTCATACGACGTCGATAGATGACATCACTCAAGTCTTTGTTCGCTAAAGGCATAATGTAATAAACCTTCTTCGATGTTTCAACAAGGTCCAAAAGCGGAACCAGATGTGACTGTGTAATAAATTAATGTTTTTAAGTCTCATTATCACCGGGTGAAGGAAAGAAAAGAAATAATCGCTAGATTTTGTTACGTACCAATCCTTCCATACGAACCATCATTCTACCTTCATGCATTATCTCTTGGTTTTTCTTTTTCTGTTTCTTGTCAGAAAATTGTATTCTGCCTAATGAACACGTGAATTGTTTTTTCAAACATTTGACGGCAACGCGCATTTTGGTTTGAACATCAATACCTGCACAAATGAAATGGTTGAACGGATCCCTTAGTAAATCATCTGAAAAAAAACGCAAAAAAAAAAATCTTTCGAATCGTCGATGCATACCTCTTAATACTTTTCCGTGATGACCTTCACCGATGGTATCTTTTTTGTCGATTAGGTAACGGCCATTAAGTAATCGTTGATGTTTGGATTTTTTTTCAACCGTACCAACATTCGTCGAGCATGTCCCTGCTTTTTCGATACGTTTCTTGGCTTGATCGTCACATTTTTGCGTTTTATCTACTTTATGCGTCAATTTTATACCTCTATCAGCATGTTTCTTTGCCGATGCTGCCACCTTGTTTAAAAAATTGCCAGCACGTGCGATCGGGTTCTTTTGAAGTTTTACGGTTTTTGTATCGCACTATTATAAAAAAAAAAAAAATAGTGTTTAGACCTTTTTCGTATAAAGTTAACAAAGATTATTAACACCTCAATACATACTTTCTTCGATTTTTCAAACTTTTCAACAGAAGCAGTGCTTTCATTATCGATATCTTCTGATGATACTTCAAGAGTCGAATCATCATCGCTGGATTCCTATTATATCACATGACGACATTGAATAAACATACAATTATATAATACATACATACACAAATTAGGCAAATATACTTACGCTTTTGAGTAACAATTCGCAATCAACTTTCTTTTCTTGGACAAACTAAAAAAAGGTATCATGTCATTTTAAGTTAATACGAGGAAATCGGGATGATGGGAATATTTCATTATCTACGAAGCTAAACGATTGACAAACGAACCTCACGAATGCCATCAATGTCGTTAAAATTATTATCTAAACGTTCATCTATTTGTTTGATCAACTAGTAATCACCAAGGAGTAAGTCACATGATTAGCATTACGGTAGAAGAGACAATAATCAAACGACGGAGAAGGTTTTTACCTCTTTAACCCTCTGGCTATTATTTTGATTGGGATCGATGTTCAAATTTATCGTCATGATATTGTCCAATTCTTTTAGCAAATCATCAACCCAACGCTCCATACTCTCATTCTTCATTACCTTTGAAGTATCATATACGGCAGTCGACTTTTTAGCCGAAGGCATACATATAGCCGAGTCCAGACGAGGATTGTTTCTTTTGGCGTTTATTAAATGAGCCATGTTTTGTTGAAAGGTTAGTTCAGAAGGATTTGGATAGGATACGAAAACCGTAGAATCGTTCACGGTATACTGTTGAACCAGGGCCATTTTGAAAAAAAACAACTCTTTTTATGTTAAAATTTTTTTGTTTGTCGTTGTACTTGATATTGTATTATTGTATGGTGATGTATAAAGAGGGCATGTGCAGCTGCAGAAGATAAAAAAAAAACTCGTTTTTTTTTTGTATCAAGAAGATAAATAAATCACTGCAAGGCGAACAAGGTCAGGAAATCTATCGAATGGGTGAAAGGTTAAGGAGACGAATGGTTTGATTTTTTTTGAAATTTTTTTCTTCTGTCCAATAATAAGATAAAAAACGACTGATTAAATAAGAATTGAACCAAAAAAGATTTATTATATATAATAGTATTGATATAGATTTTTTTTTAATAAATATATGTAACAAGTATTAAAATAAATAAAAATTCTTTTTCTTTGCTTTATTTGAATATGTATGTATAAATTGTTTCTATTGCTGTCGGCTTTACCGAGAAGTTACCATTAGAGCTGTAATTTTATATAGACGACGAGATATGTGGCGGGGAAGTGATAGAGGTTTAGGTTCAGGAAAGCAAAAAGGTTAAAATATAAATAAAGTGCCCAAACTCCATACAAAAAAAAAGAACACGGGCTCTACAGGGGAGATAATATAACGAAACTGGGAAAGAAGGCGGGCAAAGAAGAAAAAAAAAAGCCGACCTGCTAAACCATAAACAAAATCTTTTTTATTTATATATCAATTTATAATAGATTACAATTTACTTTATTTTATAATTTATATTACAATAGACTAAAAAAGCGAAAGGCTTTTTGAGTTTTAGTTTTTTTTTTTTTTTGTCATACAGTTTTATTTTTTTTCACGACTTAGATAAGTATATTTCCAAAAATCTCGTGTCACAAAGATTTCCTATTCTATTACCTCATGTAGTAAAAAAATTGACCTAACCTTTATAATTTTTTTTTTGTTGTTCATTATAAATTCTCTTTTATTACAACAAACAACTACTAATTGAATGTTTTATTTTTTTATTGGATTTTCAAGATTCTTTTATATTATTTTTAATTTGTAAATGAATGAAAAGTGAGTACAATGTTGCAAATCTCGAATGAAACATAAATGCTATCATTAAATAATATAAAATATATCGGGCTACCATAATTACTTCCAAATCAATTGTCATTATTATCCATTTTTTTTATTTTTTTTACATGGGCAGAACTTTTTTTTTCTCACGAATATTCATTTGAATTTACTTTCTCTCTTCATTATGTACCCAATAAAAATTCGCAGAGAGAATGTCCTATATGCGAGATGTTAAGGTTATGATTATATATATGTGTGCAATAGCCCCAACCAAATATATTACATTGGCGCGTAAAATATATATATGTATTTAAAGTACTCTATTCTTATATAATACGCCCGTGACGATTAAAGGAATCCCGAAAAGGATTCATGTTGAAAAAGGAAAGATTAAACTCTAGTAATGACAAATTTTTTTGTGACATCAAATTCGTAGGGAATTAAAAAAAGGCTAGTTTTCATCAAAAAGGAGGGAAGCACGGATCACCTGAAGTTTACTGATTTGGATGTGTTTGAGACCATTCGAGTGTATCACAAAAGGTTTCACCTTCAAAAAAATTTTTCCGGGATATTCCCAATTATAATTCCGATGAAAACGACCAACTATTGGGCGAAATGGATAAATTTTTGGGTTCATTGTGCAAAACGTTGTTGACGGGAATAGATCACGAAAATATAATTTAGGTCAGATGAGCACATGATCATTGATAAGGAAATAATTGCAATCGAAGGATTTAGAAGGGTTCATTCGTGATAAAAAAAAAAAATAATAAAAATAACGAAAAAGGTTAAGGTTCGCAAATCCCACGTAGCGAAATAATGAATATAAATTTGGAAGGATTACATACATGGTCGAAAAGACAATCGCCCAAGCCTGACCATTTTTCCGCTTTCACTCGAGTTTGGGAATTTGGGGCTAACCCTTGCTTGATACGATAAAAAACATAAGCCCCTTTCCTTTGGCTTATCAATCAAACATTTTTTTATAATCATCTTCGCGTTTAGGGAAATTTGAACAACGTGATACCCAATATTCATATGATGTTACGATTTGGATTGAGTTTCATTATGCATGTCGTTTCTGGAAGCCCTTGTTTCACCAACCTCCATCAATTAAGGGATAGTTTGTTCAACTGTTTGGATAGTTTATGTGATAACGTAATCCATCAAATCGAAAATCAGACCAGGGCAAGCCTCACGTTTGGTAAATATTTTCGCAATGATTACAGAAACCAAATTTTTTTATCAGATCCTTCTTGCTGCATGCTAAAACAAATGTTTCGTGGCGTTGCTAAATAATAATTGCTTTATTAATCCCATGTATCAACCTAAATACTGAAATGGTTCTCCATCCAAAGAATTTTGCTTTATTTAGATTACATGCATTCGAAGTATCATATGATTATAGCATTGATATTCTTTGTTCTGAACTCTCGAATTTTGATTGTTTTATTATTATTATATTATTTTTTGTAAAAAAAAAAAAAAAAAAAAAAATGAATTTTTGGGAGGATGAATGAGATGTACGTTGACAAAAAGCAGTGCTCCAAATGATATGCGTGATATTGTTAAAAAGATTCTCATTTTACGCCAAAAAAAAAGTTAGGATAAAATGTGACTCAACCTGAAACCAATGTTAAAACCAACCTAATATCGTGGTGTTTATTTATGATTTTAAAGATTTTTTTTAAATTAGTTTGGATAACTTTTGATGAAACTAATAATGACACGTCAAAAAGTACGTTGTAAAAAAATATATGTAGAAACCTTTTCTATTTTCCTTTTATCCCCCTTTTCCCCACACAACACAATAGAGAATAATAATAATCGTTCATTGTTTTTATTTTATTTACACGTGGAAATTTTGTTCAATCCTGAAGATTGGAAAAGGGGGAAGGGCACCGCAGCTTTATTTATTTATTATCTATCTCTCCTTTAAATCATTAAATCACACAAATATATAATATGAAATGATTAATCTTTAAAAAGAATTTTTTTTATTTTTATTTTTTTAATAAAAAATTTATTTGTATTCTATCAATGAAGTTTTCATAATCTTTCATTATTAAAATAATAATATTAACAGTTAATAATAATAATAATAATAAAATGATGAATGAAACAATGGAAATTTGATGTAATCAATTTTTACTTTCAAATCGGAACGAATTGAATATCATGGGATGAAACAACTTGCCTCCAGAGTAAGGTTGAAACCAAAATTTTAGCCCGGTCGGAGACCCCCAATTCTATTAATAACCTCCTTAAAAAACCTTAATTTTTAATTTTCTGATTCGTGATTTTTTATGTGTAAATGTAAATAAAAAAAAGGGAAAACCTAACCTAAATTAAAAGTAAATTAAAAAGAAAATGATTCTTTTTATCAACTTTGATCAAACCAATTCTCTTGTCAAATATGACACAGATTATGAATGCGTGTAACACTGTGAATTAGAAAGTCTTTCTACTTTTATACTTATTAATAGTTCCCTTTTTATAAATAAAAATAAAAAAAAAAATATTATTCATAAATGCAATTGAATCTTTTTTTCTACACAGAGAGTTACATTACTCAAATGAATAACTTGTTGCCTAAAAGAAAAAAAATTTTTTTCTTTTTGATTAGGCGTATTTTGAGATACTATAAAAAGCTTTATTTATTAATTTATCAATAAGTAATGTAATAAATAATAACCGATAACTTTAATTTCTTTGATGTATTAATCTAGTAAAAAATATATTTTTTATATTATAAATTAACATTGTTCATTATTATTGGCTAATACGAAATGATGCGCAGCACATCTCGATGCGTAGTATAATTAGCGCACATAGTTTGTTTCAAAATTAAGACCAGTGATGTAATTAGGATGGTAAGAAGGCTCATCAAAGGATATAATTATTCCCGATTCGGAGGAAATTTCGTCGATTAATGAACAATTGAACGCATATTTTTTAAAGTCAGAACAATTGACGTCATAAATATAACAAAGAACGTAATATAAATTATGAATATTCTTTTTCTTCACTTTTTTTAAGAGCAATTACACCAAAAGATTAAATAATTTAACAAAACGTGTATCGCTTATGGAGATGTAAATAACAAAGGTATATTACAAATAATATATGAATTGTGTTCGAAAAAATTACGAATTTAAAGGGTACTGATATGTAAAATGCTTTAACTCGAAATAATTTAATAATAAAAAGATAATCTAAAGATCTTAAGATAAAAGAAATTATTCAAATAATTAATAATAAATAATCCACTAAAATTTATTAAAAATTACAAAATTAAATTGTTATTAATTATATTAATTTTCCAAATAGCCAATCTTATTTAATAAGTCCATCGAATAAATTCTCTGTAAATAATCTAAGTAATAAATAAATACAACTACCAAAGAATCTAACAGCGGCTAAACCTGCGACGCTCCAAAGTATAAAAGCGAAATATGTGTTACTCCTCTGTGTATTATCGTTAAAAGCTGTTAAAACAGGACTAACTTGTGTAATAGCTGCAATTAAAGCACCATTTGAAATTATCCAAAAGAATACAACATAAGTTCTAAACATTGCATTTGATTCTTCTCGCAATTCTTCTTTTTCCTCCACGGAAATATTTTTTTTATCTCTTGGATGTTCTTTCCTATGCGTCGACAATTCTGATTGAACTCGTTCATATTCTTCATTAATATCTTCTGGTAATTCTACCTCGGCTGTTGAATCCTTCTTTTTGGATACTGTGCCAAGTTTTTCTGCCTTGGTATCTCCTTTCGTTCCCCAACTATAAAAAAAGGAAAAGAAAATGGTTGATAAGAAACTTTTTTTTTAAAAAAAAAAGAACTCATGTATATATAAATAAAAACTCATTTTAAACTTACCTAACATCATGAATATTACAAAAAGCATAAACATTTAACACATTAAGATAAAAAGGTACTAGCATCATATATTGTATACTACTATGAAACATATGATAAGGTTCAAAAAACATGAAACTAGCAATAAAATATAACCCATAAGTGCTCAATAATGATATGATAACATTTTTAAACGTAAAATCCCCAAAAACCGCTTTTACACTTGTTAAATCAGGTCGAATTTGTTGATTGGCGTTCAGGTTATCTAAGGCTATACTAACTCCTTTATAAGTTAACCATCCTGCCGCAAACAGCATATAAATCATTAATCCTGCGAAAAAATAGGTAGATAATACATATGCCCATTTTGCACTACATGGGATAAAATTGACCCGTTAGTTAAAAATGAATGCATGTAAAATAGCATAAATATATAGATAAATGCACACCTTCGTGGTTTATTACCCAAAGCTAATGCGAATTGTAAAATTATTAATGCTATATAAACATAATTTAACAAATTAAATACTATAGCTCCAACTGCAGGTGACCAAAGACCTCCGATAGCTTCCTCTTTTGTAAGTGAATTTCCCAAAATATAAAATGTCAAGTAGAAATTTCCCTATAATAAAAGAACTATTAACTTACGTACAAGTTACAAGCTTTTTTTTTTTTAAAAAAAAAAACAATTTTCTTGTTTCTTATATAATAACCTACCAAGGCGAACCAAGAGAAGAGTAGAGTAAAACTCTGATAAAACATTTCAATCGCTAATAAAGTTTTTCTCCAAGCTGTATGGTCACTTCTCCAAATATTTAAAGTATGGAAAATAGCAAAGACTCCAGCAAAGAAACTTCCATTTAACCAACGACGACGTTGAGAAATTAATTCGGTAAAAGTGTCAGGTACATCAGTTTCAGCGTAAGCCGATTTGACATAATGTAATAACCAAGAACTCTTTCGTTTTGAAACTAATTCAAAACAAAGAATACGATCTTCTGCCAAATACATATTTGCTGTGAACAAGCCAGTCTTTATTTCATCCTTTTCTGCTTCTTCAACTTCAGATTTTTCTCCATCATTACTTATTTTCTTCTTTTTTGGAGGACCACCTCCGTGGTGTCTTTCACCCATAAAATAAGAAGCTAATGGACCAACTTCTTCTTTCGTGATTGGATCAACTGCGTTTTCTAATGCGACATAACGATATGCAGAAAAGGCACCAGGTAATACAGTAATATACCCGAACACCGATTCTAAAGGTTTATCCAGTATATTTGACATTTTATATTCAAAATTTTGAGAAGCCACAAGGGGATTTAATAAATATTTTCCACCTTTCCCTTTCATAGCAACAATTTCGCCACAAGCACCTCCAATATAAGGATTCTTATCAAAAGCTTTCCATAAATGATAAATCGAACTTCCACCAGGTCTGGTACCGACATCCAATAAAACACAAACGTTTGGACGTAAAATTCTACCAAAGGCATTAAAAAACCATCTATGAGAATTAATCTTCTTTTGATTCTTTTCTTTGAGACAAAATAATATTTGAACTGGAGTGTACTCATATTCGGAACCTACTAGCTTCATATCAGGATCAAGACAAAGTTGTGTCGTATATTCGAAGATATGCGCAGTTACATCTTCGTCAAACACTTTTTCTTTTGCTAATCCGCTTTGATATACACCTATAGCCGCTAAATAATCTTGAGTGCGTTTATTAATTTTATTACGTCCATCCGACACAATGCATACAACCACCTTTTTCCAACCATCCTTTCCCCATATACGAGATCTTTCTCGCTTACATAATCTATGAATATTTTTTACTACTCCTTGAAATGTACGCGCGAATAATTTCTCATCTTCATTATACATTGTAGTTACAATAAATAATTCAGTCTGTCTTTTGGTTTCATGAAGTTCTTGTCTAAGAGTATATTTATTTTCTTGAAATTCATCAGGGTCACACGTACAAGCGGTATATCTAACATGAGTAAATTCTCTACCACTTTTTTCAGGAACCAAAGATAATAACTTGGAAGGTACAGGACATTCGATGACGAAATTCCCTTCAAATAATTTAACCTGTTGAGTTTTATAACGACGTGGTTGCACTTTTGGAGCTGCACCATAATGTTTTTCTTTCATATGTTCTGGTTCAATATTTATTATTTCTGAACCCGTCGATTGAGACGATGATGATGAATTTTGCTGTGGAAGCGGTATAGAAGCATTTGAAACTGTTTGTTGTTGTTGTGGAAATGGGTAACTTGAAGAATTTGAACTTGATTGTTGAGAATGCGGGTAAGTTGGAGTTGGAGTTGCTTGTGGTTGTGTTGGATATTGTGGTGTTTGCGAAGCATATGGGTAAGGTTGGTTAACGTTTGCAATAAATGGAGGTTGAGGAGAAGGAAAGACTCCCTGAGGAGTAGGAAATCCTCCTTGTTGTTGTTGTTGTTGTTGCTGTTGTTGTGGTGGTGTTGGTGGTGGATATTGTTGTGGATATCCTTGTGGGTATCCTCCTCCTTGTCCGTATCCCGACATATTATTTCTAGCAACTTTACTTTTTTTCTAAAAAAAATAAAGATAATATCGATTAATTTAAATAAATTTCTATTTTCTTCTTTCGTAAACTACAAATCGTTTAAGGGTTTTTTTCACAAAAACAATATGATATATATATGAAAATTTTATTTGTATTTTTATCTTTTTTTCTAGAAAGTCGGAAAAAAAATGAAAGGTTCCCCTTTTTTTCCTCAAAGAATTTCCAAAATTTGATTGTCAAGAGTAATTGTCTTTTATGGCTTTACAATAACAATATCTAACCTTTCATGGTATTACATATAAAATGAAATATAAATATTTTGTCCATGTACCTCCGCTTACAAAAAGACCATGTTCATTATTGAGAGTAACCTAGAGAAAAAAAAATCAGCCTGTTTTCTGTTTTCTTATCAACAATGGATAAAGTCGAAGTAGAATTGATTTTGTTTGGTTTTTTTTAATACTATTATTTCGATGCGATGCAAGTCTTTATCCATTAGAATATTACTATATTTGGAAATTGACAAATCACAGTCACATGACGAGAACTGCGGTGACAAGGATTTCAACTTTCTCTCACAAAAATGTGAGTCGTGCGGGAAATATCTATACAGGAAACGGAAACTCGAGATTAAATAATTACACAAAATTATTTGTTGAGCCTCGTATGAAATTTATTCTGGGAATTTCTACAAGCAACTGTAAAATCAAACATTCGTCATTATGATAAATTATATCAGCGTAAAATAATAATGAAGAAAGGATAATTTATTGATAAATCAATGGAGATATGAGGAGTTTAAATCATCATTAAATTAATTAATTATACAAGCTTGATGATACGTAATATCGATATTCTGGCAGAGTATATAACTTTGATCCTCTATCTAGCGCCTTTTCTTTCTTTTATTCATATCCTAGTTCGTAAAAAGAGTTACGAAAGTTTTTTACAATAAACTAACACGATCTTTGATTCGTATCCGATCAATAAAAAAAATATGGCTACTGCGGAATCTTGTTTTACCTGTATTTCTTATAAAGCTCAGCTTGAACAGAAAGAAGCCATTATTACAAAATATCAAAAGATCGTACAATTTCAAAACGAACTTATTCAAGAATTATCTCTCAATCAAAAGAAAACTACCAAAGATACGGCTTCTGTTACAACCAATGATGAAGCTGCATTGACTGCTGTTCGCGGAAGATGTGGGATAAATTTTATTTTACAATTTTTTTTCATATTTTGGATTGATTCATGATTTCATATACATATATTGCTTTAGTCAATCGAAACTACTATCGCACTTACGTTGGACCTTTGACTGGCGAAGTAGATAAAACATCATTAAAGAAATGTCTTGAAGAATCATTTGGCCCAGTTGACACCATTGATTTTATCCCCGGGAAGGTAAATATCAGTTGTGAAGATTTCTTAATTTTTATACGTAACATTAACTTAAAATTATTATAGTCCTGTGCCTTTGCGAATTTCTTTTCTCCAACCGCGTATCATAATGCCATAAGCGAAGGTGCTATTATGGTGAAGGGTATTGTCTTGAGCGTTGAACAAGCCAAAAAACCACGATTTCATTATTCCAAGAAGAAGTCGTCATTATCATAAAACGGGCGGCATTTTTTCGACATTTGATGTACTATTGACGTTTTATTTTATTTTTTAAGTTTATCAATTTTCGGTAATAGCGACTTTTGATTCTTTCTCCATTTACTCCATACAATCAATACAATTAATATTCGCGAAAATCTTATTAAATAAATGTGAAAGGATTTCATTCAATACTTTAAATATCAAATTGATTAAATCAAATTCGGTAAGCTTTCTTAACATTAAACCAATGTTTTAAAAACCATTACTCTTAGTAATAATTACTGTTAATTATAATTGTCAGCTGGTAATTCAAAAAAAAATCCCCACATAAAAAAAAATTTATAAATAGCAATTTTTTTTATACATCATCCGGTATAATTAAATTAATTGTGGCACAGTAATTTTATCAGGTTCTGATAAGGACTAAATATTTTTTCTGCAGCTAGTTGTTTAGAAGCCTCTTTGAATGTCCGATATCAGTCACGGAGGAGTTAATTATTTTGAAATTTTTATCAGTAAAACAGAGTAAAGTATTCTGGCATTGCTGTAACCAAATAAGGTTGATTTGTCTTCGCTAAGATAAAATAGCAAGAGGCCTTTCAATAAAATAAGGGCGTATAGTAGTCACGAACGATCCACTCATATGCGTCCTAGGATCTCCAAATAAGGGAAAGCATGCGACCCCCTCAGCCGTTTATTACTAAATAACATAATTATGTTATTTCGTAATAAATGGCTTGGACTAGGTTATTTAGTAATATAATAATCTAATTATGACTAATTAACCTAATAGTGATTAAATAAACTAATTATAACTAAATAACTTAAATAATCTAAGTATTAATAAATAACTGGTAAGGTTATTTGGTCATATAATAACCTAATAATAACTAAATAACTTATTTTCATAACCTAATTGTGATAAACTTTATATCTTTTTATTTACACTTATTAATCTCCTTACTTATAAAATGGTTTTCTTTACTTTTCTCTTATATGTTATCTCTTTATTATGTGATTAAATATCCTAAATGTGACTATGATTATATAACCTAAACATGTTTTTTTATTATTATTTGTGAACCTATAAATACTTTCTGATATAATTTGCATTAGTTGTATTCTGTAGCTGTTTTATTGTTAATTTATACTTATCTGTTTATGACTGTCTGTAACTATTTGCTTTTTAAACAGTTAATTTTACATTAATCTTCTTCTATTTTTTTTATTGCTAAGAAATGGTCTGTATATTAACATCTTTTATTTTTCTTTTAATTATTATAAAAACATATCAGGTGATGCAGTAAATTTACAATTAATTTGTCTAGCTCTATGGTATAATTTTAGCTGATCTTTAGAACACATGATTTGAGAATCTAACTCAACATCATAGTAGTAACATAGCAATGTCATGAGCTGATGAAAAATGGCAATAAGCTAGAGTGGTTCTATTAATTTGCCAGTTCTAGTTCACTTTTATACCAGCTTAGATGCTGAGTTATTGCGTCTAAAATTTCATTCTTATACCTTTGATACTGTGGAAGATAAGCCAACTGTTTTATTAAAATATTTTTTGGAGTTAGTGTATAGAAACAATCAGAAAGCTTTTCTTCTGAAGATCTTGATCAAAGGAGACAAAATCTGACAAAATTTATGTATTATAATATTGGCTAAAATTATCCGAATTCTATTACACCTTAAGTTCTGAGTACTTTTTGTTTCTTTCGAGCATCCTAATACCTCAAAAAAATGTCTCAGCAGGTTACTATTTTAGGATAAACAAATAGGATAGACAATCTTCTGCAGTACCAAAGATGTAAAGGGGGTATTCATTAAAAAATTAATACACTAATAAAGGTATCCATATCTAAATACATACTAGTAATAGAATCTCTTCTATTATTTTATATAATAGATTATAAAAAAGACTACCCTTTCAGATACATATTCAGATAGCTTTCTTTTATATTTTACTGACTAAGTTTGTATAGGGATTTCTTCCATTTTTTATATAAAAATTCTGAAATTGCCTCATATATCCAAGTATATATCTAGAAAAGTGAAGACTTCTCTCATTTTTATATAATATAATTATGGAAAAGTCTTCATTTTAGACTTATATCATGATGGCTTTCTTTTATATTTTGCTAACTAAGTTTGATACATTTCAGACATATATTTAGATATCTTTCTTTTATGATTTGCTTACTCAAATGAAGTTTTCTCCCATTTTTATATAATATAATTACAGAGAATACTTCATTTTTCAAATACAGCTGAATGCCTTCCTTCTACAATTTGCTTATTAAGTTTATCATAGTTTCTTTTATACTTCTTGTACCTTTAGTACTGCAAAAAATACTGAGTCTTTTCACCTGAATATATACCTGAACACATATAAATATAAGTCTTTTACCAATTTTATATAATATAATTATGCAGAAGATTTCACATATCTGTTTCCTTTTTATTTATGATTTACTTAATAGCTTACTATACATCTTTTTTTAGAAGAATAAAAAATAAATGCGCTAATAAAAGTACTTATACTTGAACACATACTAGTGTTAGGGTAGTCTTTTTCCATTATTTTATATAATATTTCTGAAGAAGACTTCATATCATACCTGAATACATATCTAATTAAAGCCTTCTACCATTATTTATATAATAGAATATGCAGAAGACTTTACTTTTTCCTAAATTTATATTGCCTAATTTGCACTAATAAAGGTATTTATGCTCAAATACATATCTAGAAAATAAAGGCTTCTCTTATTTTTATACACTTTAAAAAGATAAGTCTTCTTTCAATTTTTATATAATAATTACAAAGAAGACTTATTTTCTAGATATATACTATTTTGTCTTTCTTTTGCAATTTACTTAGTATATTTATTTACTATTGTTTTTTTTTAAATCTATTGAAAAAATATTTTACCCATTTCTGATTTTATAGAGTTATTATAACTTTTTGAACTAAAACTATGCATACCATGACTATTTTTGATTAAACTGATTGCACTGGATCTGACCTAAAGCTCATCTGGCTATGATAACGCTGAGTCTGATGAATATTTAAGTGACTCTAGCAGTTGTACTAATAATGGATCCACTTAGGGTCAGATAATTATAATAACTATGAGTCTAATTATGAGTCAAATAATGAAGAAGCTTCTTACGTTTCACCCAGCATTATCATGTCTCAATCAGTTCAGCTATTAATTACAAATGAGCAAAAGATTAATGCAATATATTCTTTAAGGTAAAAAAAGTTTAATAATAATTTTCAAAGACTTACTAAATACCATTTGTAAAATTTTCTCATCACTACTTAAAAATATGTTGAATGATAAAGGCTTATTGAAATATCTTTCAATTTATTTATTCCTCTTTTTGAATATAAAAGACTCTAGCTTGTATAATGAATATGGCTAAAATGAAGTAGAAGATAAATTAGATAAATTGGTTATTAAAATCAATTAAGATGATTGAGCTCCAAAGTTTTTTGTTGCAAATGACGTTTTAAAAGTATATAGTTTGCTCAGGATTCATAAATGTATTAACAATCAAAAATCTTTAAGGGCTGTATTTGATATTAATGCTACACAGCTATACAGAAGGATATAGAAGCAAATAAATTTTTGTAAACTTTCAAAATTCTTTTATTATCATAAGTTTTATATAATATTACACCATAATATTTTAAAGTATTATATCATAAACTTTTAAAATTTTAGTATTTTTGTAAGTTTTATATAATATTATACCATAATGTTACAAAGTACTACACTATAAATTTTCGCATAGTTACATACCTATAATACTTTTATAGTATTATGTTATAATATTATGAAATATTATAAAAATACAAATTATGTAATCTTATAACAGATTTATAAGTTTATATAATATTACATCCTATTAAATTTACTGATGTAGTAAATTTAGATTTTCAATTAAAAAGTCTTAAATTTGTTTAGTAATAATTTGAAAATTATATAATCCTTTTTCTAATAATTATTTAACAAATGAATTAGATCTTATTAGTAATTTTAAAAACAATTATTATTTTTTGATAATAATAATAATGATACTTATATTAATAATATTAATGAAATTAATATCTATTTAATTTTATAAATATCAAAGCAAAAATATGATTCTTTTAGCTAGTAAAAGAATAACTCAATAAATTTTTTATTAAGCTAAATTATGAATAAATTTTAATAATACTAATAGCTAAGATTCTGCATTTCAATATAATATTCAAATATTTAATTTGAAAATCAAATTCAAATCAAAGAATAATTTGTTTAATCAATACAAATTATTTTTGATTCAATTTGATCAAATTTAAATCAAGTATTCAAATATTTGATTTGATTTAAATCAATTAATAAAGTCATCTTTGAAGCTTCAATTAACTGTTACTAAAAAAAACTATAGTTAAAAATACCTTTATAGTTTTGAAGATATTTTTTTTACTAAGAAAAACCTAATAAAATAATTCTGTAACTTTAGAAACATTTTTTAATAAGAAATATTTTATAAAAATGTATCTGTAGCTTTGAAAATATTTTTTTACTAAGAAATATTTTGTAAAATACTTCTATTATTTTGAAGATGATTTTTATTAGAAATATTTTATAAAAATAACTTTATAACTTTATAAGCGATTTTTATTTATAAAATAATTTTAAAGCTATAAAGATAGTTATTATTAAGCTTTCTTAGTAAACTAAAATTACAGAATTTGTTTTTTTAATGAAACTGAAAACATAAAGTTGTTTTATTTAGTAAAAATTGCTTCTAAAGCTATGAAAGTATTTATAGAGTAGGCAAAAAATAATCAGAAAAATATTTTTATTAATATTTTACTTATAAAAACTAATAATAGAATTAAAAAAAAATTATATATATTATATATAATTTATTATGAAAAATATATTTCCCTTAATACATGATAAGTAGTTTCTTATATTATAATGCATTAAACTTATCTACAACTTTTTATTATTTTTTTTTTAGAATTTTTAAAAATTAAAATTTAATTAAATAATTAAAATAACATAAAAATTTCATTAAATATACTTGATGATCTAATAAGTAAATAAAAAAAATATATATTGAATTTTGTTGGATATTTATCATAATATTGCCTCTTAAATTTATCTAATTAATCAGATTAGTCTACTTAATTATTTTAATATATTTTTAATATCTTTTATGTTTTATAGGAAAATAGCAAATGTTATATTAATAATATAACTTTTGATTATTTATTTATTATATCATAAGAAGCATATTTACAAATTTTCATGGATTATCAATACTTATTCACTGCATTATAAATAAAAATATTTTTCTAATTACTTTTTGCCTGCACTGTATTACTAAACTTACTTTATAAAAGCTTTCTTTGAAATTTTTTAATACATTTACTAATAACTTTCTTAATTAAACTGTAGAAATAACTTTATTATAATATTTAATTGTAAAAATTAAAAAAAAATTCTATTTAATTTTATTTAATTTGATAAATATTTGATTGAATCAAATTAAATATTTGATTCAAATCAATTTGATTTTATCAAATATTCAATTTAATTTGATTTGAAAAAATCAAATCAATTCTAATTGCTTCAATATTAATTATGAGAAATACTACTGTTATCTTATGATACTAATGACTGAAAATTAGTATTGATGCAAGATTAACAAAGGATTTAGCTTTAAGACTTTACAATGCGAGATTTATAGAGAGCTTCTGAAGATTTATTGATCAAATGTATTTTTAGAGACAAAGGTGATTTATAGGTAAACGATAGAGTTTTATTAAATAGAATAATTATTACAAGTGTATTTGTTAGCATACAAATGTGTTTAGTATTTATCTTGTTA
>CAMKVN010001429.1:0-18645 GCA_946474995.1 Funneliformis geosporum | reverse complement strand
AATTTTCAAAACTAGTTTTAATAGTTTTGAGTTTCGTTAGTTTTAAAACTTATTAGTTTCGGATAGCAACATTACATATAATACAAATATAATAAATATCAAATTAACAATAATATATATAATACAAATCATTAATATTTTCAAATTAACGATAATACATATTGAAAAAACTTTTTGTATATGCATATTTGAATAAATTAAAGTATTATTATCGATAATACATATTGAAAAATAAACTTTTTGTATTATGCAAGTTAATGATATTTGAATAGATTAAAATATTATTGTTGATAATACATGAAAATTTTATAACTATATGTATCATGTAAATCGGTGATATTATTACAAATTAATGATAATACATATATATAAATCGGTGATATTTTGAATAAATTAAAGTATTATTATCAAATTAATGATAATACAAATTTTTTATATTATACAAATCGGTGATATTATTAATAAATTAAAGTATAATTATCAAATTAATGATAATACATACTTTTTATATTATATAAATCAGTGACATTATTAATAAATTAAAGTATTATTTTTGATAATACATGAATATTAGACTTATTGTATTATACAAATCAGTAATATTATTAACAAATTAAAGTATTGTTAAAAATTAACAATAATACATATTGGAAATATACTTTTTATAAATATATAAATAAGACCCAATTATCAATATAAATCAGTAAATATTTTTCTTTCTCTAAATTTTTTCAACATATATGACAAGATCAAAAAGAACCTGTTTTTATTAGGATAACACGAAAGATCGCAATATTATTCCTAAAACTACAAATATGTCAAGATCAAAGAAATCTGATAATAAGGTTTCACAAAAAATCGTAATACTCCTAAAACTAGGCATTTGGTTGAATGCAAATGTATTTTACATTGCCATGGTAGTAAATTAGTTGATCCCAAAAAATTTAGGAAACACCAGCAAGAATTAGAAAGATTTAATGCTATTACTTTTGAATCTTAGCATTCTACCTGAACAAGAAGAATTAGAAGCAATAAGGTCGATATATAAACATCATCAACTTTGAAAGGAAAAGAAAGAATCAAATCAGTTGATCAATATCAAAATTTACTGATAATTATTTTAGTGATGATTCAATTCCAATTGATGAGGAACCAATTGATATACAAAAAAAATGAAAACGATATAATAAATTTCGTGATCCTATTTATGATGAATTAGAACCAATTCTAATCGAAGAAGAAAAAGAAGAAAAAGTTGATGATATGTCTACAACAGAAGATGATCACAGGTTTAATGATGATGATTGTAGGTTAAGTGAAGATGATATTCTGTTTGAACGATTTACTGCTCCTAATTTTGATAATCTTGATGAATCAGATCATGAATATCCTGATATAAATGTTAACTTTAATGATCCGTGTATATTGTTATGGATATTCAAGTTTCAAGCAAGATTTCACCTTTCTGATATTGCTATTGATTCACTTATTAAGTTTTTTAATATGATTTTATTATATGCTGATCAGTCACGATTTAAAGACTTTCCTACAAGTTCTTATATAACAAAAAAATGATAGGAATTGATAAACAAGCAAAAATATATATAGTATGTCTAGATTGCAATACATTATATAAAATTTCAGAAATTTTACAAAAAAATGTGAACGATCAGTCAAATAATGGGTTTAAATGCACCTATGTGAAATTTCTAAATCATCTGAGAAAAGGCCAGAGGAGTCCTTGTAAAACAGAAATAACAAAACAAATATTGATAGTTTAAGATTACATTAGAAAATCAAAGATGATTTTTCCCTTGCCATCTTTGAAGGCTCAATTGATTATAATATATAGCAACCAAGATTTGAATCACTTTTGAAAAAATAGACCAATCAGGATGATACTGAACTGATAACTGATATTTATGACAGAGAAATTTGGAAAACTTTCCTATCACAAATTGACACACCTGATTCTTCGCAATTTTTTACATCAGAAACTGCTGATTCCCATTTAGAAATTATGATAAATCTTGATTGATTCCAACCATTCGAGTCATCAGCATATAGTTGTGGCATCATATATGATATTATATGTAACCTTCCACATGAAGTTTGATTTAAAAAGGAAAATATATTAATACTTGAACTACTACCAGATCCTAAAGAGGTAAATTTACATCAGATAAACCACTACCTTTTCCCAATAGTGGATGAATTATTAGAATTGTAGAATAGATATATTATACCAATCTCAACAAAATTTCTGAATGGAAAAAGAATTAGGTTAGCTGTCATTTGCTGCTCAAATGATATTCCAGCTGCTAGAAAATTGTGCAGTCATATGTTGGCATTAACTGGCTGCTATCAATGCTACAAACGTGTAAATATAGGAGGTAGAAAACTAAATTTTGGTGAGTTCAAAGACATGGATGATTGGTTTCAAGAACGAGACCTTGAAGAATATCTCAGAAATGCTGAAGGATAGCAGTAATGCAAAACAAAAGATGAAAGAAAGCAGCATGTTTCTGATACACACGTACGTTGGTCAGAAATGTTAAGGCTACTTTATTTTAACCCAATTTGATATCTTGTTATCGATCCAATGTATTGCCTTTTTCTTGGTATTGCCTATTGAATAGTAAAAAGATTATGGTCTAACAAAATTGATCTTGTATATTGGAAGAACAGGCAAAAATCATCAACCTACCCACTGATTTGGGTCAGATTCCAAATAAAATTTCAACGGAAGAAGGGTTTTTTGACTTTATTACCGATCAATGGAAGACTTTTATTTTAGTATATGCGACTCCATTATTATGGGATCTTTTGGATTTATCAGATAGAGAAATTTTAGTTAATTTTGTTAGAGCTTGCTCATTACTTGTATGTCAAATAATTGACAATAATATATTGACTGAAACTTATGCCTGATTATTATAAGTAACACTTTTAGTTGAAGAAAACTATAGACTAGAGTTTATAACACCAAATATACACCTTTCACTTCATATTACTGAATGCTATCGTAATTATGGTCCTTTGTATTCATTCTGATATTATTCGTTTGAAAGAATGAATGGAGTTTTAGATGAGATTTTATATTGATTGTTATTAAATTATTAAATAATTAAATATATGATTAATAATTATTTAATTTTTCTTTATAGGATCCCTTCCGAGCAGTAAATGACAAATCGAATTAGAACTTCTACATATCATTGTGCAAAATCAAAGAATAGACGAATTAATTTTAAATCAATTGGATTGTTCAAAACTGGTACAAGCTCTTGAATTAATAAAGTTTTGTCCAATAGCTAGAAGTTTAACATCTTATGATGAATTAAATTTTACAGAATTATACCGATTTGTATAAATCTTTCGTCATTTTAATGAAACTGTTATCGGTAATAAGCCATTTCTGAAACAAATGCTTTCTCCAAAAAAGAACGCGTGTTTTTACCAGATAATATTTATGAATTATTAGTTCAATATTATAATAATGCATACGATAGGAAGTTTGTAACAATAGCAGGTGCAATTTCTGAAACATCAACAGAAGATCTCACCATTATTTTGCTATATGTTAATCAATATAGCCATATTAGGATTGGATCTGAAATCTTTAAAGCAATAATTGCATCCCGATATATGAGAATTCATATATATTAGTGAAATTTATACAAAGCGATAAGACGATAGACATATTTCCTGGTGAAGTACAATACTACTTTAAACATTCATTTGACCTTTCAATAGGTACTGTAACACATAATTTAGCATTTGTAAAATGGCATATACATGCTCCTGACCGGCAAACATGATTTCATTGTAAATCTAGCATTAAAGAAAATTTATGTAATATTAAGCTTTGAAAAGATGAATTCTATAAGATTGATAAAGATAGTATCATCCCAGTTCATAATATATATAGTCGATTTATGCCAAGTGAATTTATAGTTGGTGTACGAAAACTGAAAAAATATATAGCAGTCATACCAATTAATAGGCAATTTCATTTGTAATTTAATTTTATCTTATTAAATAAATTTGTAACAATTGGTTTACTTTAATAAATTAATAAATTTGAAATAATTGGTAAAATTGGATAATTTTATAAATTGAAAACAATCGGTAAATTTATTAATATAGAAACCAATCGGTAAATTCTAATTGAATAATAATCATCAATCAGATATTAAATTGATTGATAATTAATTATTAATTAAACCCGATTTGTTACTATTTAATATATAGTTATAAATTTAATAAAATAAATATAAAATCAGATTGGAACCTGATTTATGTAATTCTACCTAATCATTATGATTATGGTATTAACTGATTCATACCCGATTATAGTTTCTACTGATTTCTACCTATTGATTGCTAATCAAAAAATAGTGATCAATTGGGAAGGTACCCAATTTATCAGCGTTCATCCTGTGCAAAATTCGTTAAACGATTTATTATACAAATTTCATTTAAATGAATCGTAATGAATTTCGTTAACCAATTTATAACAAAATTTTATTAAGTAAATCATTCAACAAATTCTGTTAAACAAATCAATAACAAATTTCGTTTAAACGATTAGTTATAATGATTTGTTATAATGAAATTCGCTTAAATGAATCATAATGAAATTTCGTTTAACGATTCTTTAACGAAATTCGTTATAATGAGTCGTAATGAATTTTGTTAACCAATTTGTAACGTAATTTCATTTAACGATTCTTTAACAAAATTCATTATAATGAATCGTAACAATATTATATATTACAATATTAAAATATATAAAGTCATGTAAGAGTGCATTTATATAAAAATTTTTATATAATCAGAATTGAAAATTGTTATACTATGTAGATGAGGATGTATTTAGCATTAATTTCCCAACTTTAGACTAAGCTAAATGGTGCATTTATAAAGGATATATGCATTTATAAAGAGTTGTATATATTTTATTATAAAAAAAAAAATATGAAAAATGTTTTATTAACAATTTATTTTATTTATTTTATAAAGAATGTTAAAATAAAAAAATTTAATTAATATTAATTATTTAAATTAAAGTTAAAATGTGTCTTATTATAAAATAAAATAAGATAATGATTAAAATGTTATTAAACCTAAACTCTCGTGATTCTCTAAGCCTAATTTATGATTGGTTAATACATCGGCACGTGATATTTACATAATATCTATCTAATTTGTTTCGCCGATATTTGTATAGGATATAGGATTGAAAGATCCGGTGGGATGAAAATGATGAAAAGGAGTGTTTATCGAAGAAAATTGTTGAAATTTAATTCTTATTGGTTATTTATTTACTGCATTTTCCATTCAAGCTCTTTTTGACTTGGCAGCCTTTTCCGCAGTGTTTGAAGGTTGCACCTGTAAAAAATACATTAATTAATTAACATTTGTCTTTGAAAAATTCATTACAAAAAATTCAAGAAAGAAAATATTTTGCTTGAATTTAAATTACCGCAAACGTTCTTTTCACTACAGCAAGGTGCCAAGGAGTTACATATCTTTTTTCCACACTTTACAACAGAGGATTTTAAAGACGTTTTTTGTTTGATAAGATTATCAACACCTTTTGTAATACAAACTCCATTAAAACTTTTACCAGGTTGACAACCTATACCGCAATGATCAGTAGTAGAACCGCAAAAGTTGAATCCACTACAGCAAGGAAATTCGGCAATACAGCTGACATCACCGCATTTATTTACAATGGTTGATGGTGGTTGTTCTGGTGTGGGTTCTGGTTCTTTAACTGGTTGATTTTGAGATTTTCCTGGAAGTTCGCATTTTCCATTAAAGCTATGTTTAGGATCGCAACCGGTTCCACAATGTCCCTCGGTAGCACCACAAAAACCGGATGCACTACAACAAGGGAGATTTTCTGGACAATCCTTACCACCCATTTTTGGACATCCCTTATTTTCAGGAAGAAGACCTTTAGCTTGAATAGTAACTAAAAGGAAGAATTAACAATTGTGATTAAAGTGATATGACATAGAAAATAATAATCAAAATAAACAATAGCCTTACAATAGCTTGAAAAACCAATATCTTTTCCAGCAATGATAATGGCATAATCAATTCCAGAAGGAATATTTTCGTCGATAGCGGTTGTACATGTTCCTACTTTTGGATCAAGTGTACATAACTTTCTAAACAATTGTAAATTTTCAGCGGGACCATGAACCAATTTAACATCCACAGAAGGTTCTACTATATTTCCTACTGTCCATTTTACTTCAAGTTTATCTCCAATTTTAAAGATTTCTCCAGCAGGAGGACTCGAAACACCATAATCAGCTGAAACGAATAGTGCAGAACTTAATAACAAAAAGGAAGAAATAAGGATAGAATGCATTATTTTATTTTTTCCTTACGTAAAAAAAAAAGGATAAAGAAATAATGTAGTCGGATGATTTGATATAAAAAGAATGAATGAATGAAATTGATAGTAAAGAATGTATAAAAGAAAAGACTTTGCCACAGGCAAGTATAAAAATTTATCTTTGGTAGAAAAGTAAAAAAAAAAAATTTGCGATGATAAAGAAAATGAGAAGTATGAATTCTCTTTTTATGTATTTTTTATCCAATCATTTTGAAGCGAAAATGCGAATAAAGTTCACAAGGTTTAAAACCAATGGTTTAACAGACATTTTTAAAAATTATTATTTTTTTTTTTAAAATAATATTCTCTTTAACTTATTTTAAAGGGAGTATATGTTAATTCTTTTGGAGCCAATTGAACGTGCAATGCGACCTCTTTCTTCGTCTAGAGATACGAAACGCGATGAAGCTTTGTTCGTTTTCTCATTATTTTAAAACAGACCGATGTAAATTTCATGACCAAGAACGAATTAACCGCATTTGGAAGTGATTATTGAGTTTAATAATAACAAAAGAATCATTCCATTAGATATTTAAGTGGATCCAAATACTTTGTAGTTTCGGCAATCGAGAGTATCCAATTGCGAGATTACCTCTATATCAAGATACTGGAAAAGAAAAGTTTTTACTGATAATAGCGTGCTTTGTGAATCGGTCTATTTTAAGCTAAAAAGACATCCTAGAATGGAACCGATTCATTAGGATTACCTGGTCTTTCCTGCCCGTGTAACTAATTTTGTAGTATTTTAATACTTGAAGTGTAAAATTAACTGTCCTAATAAGGAAGAATTTTAAATTATCTCATGATCCCTATTTGTAATTTGTGCAAATCTTCTACACCTACTAATATATAACCAGCCTTGCTTTTAGGGTTTTACCGACTCCTCGTACGTTTTAAAAAATGGTACAACTTATACGAATTTCGTCTTTTAAAGAATTTGACAACATCATCAATAGAATTGTTCAGGAACGCAGAGGGCAAAACATATTTCTTGTCCTATTCGGTATGTAAATATTGCAAAAATGGAATTCTCGTGTTACATTTATCTATAAATAATAAACATAACATCAAAAGGCAATGAGAATCCATATACTGGAAAATCGTGGTGTCCAGATTGCGTAAACGGTAAAATTTTCACAATTTATTTATTCCTTTAAAAAACGTGCATTTTTTAAATTATCCAACCTATGTAACATCCAGCTGAACCTCTTATCCGTCAACAACTTGACAAAGTACCTGCTGATACTGTGTATATTGAAGTTCCTGTCGGAACGAGAGCAGAGTAAGTCATTTTTTTGAATTTAAGAATTATTTTATTATGAGAAATAACAAAAAAATAAAATAAACAAAAATAGATATAGTGGAAAACCTGATAACCCTTACAGGCTTCACCCAAGAATTCAGCTAAAATCCATTCCAACCTTGATTAAATGGACCGCAAATGCTGAAACTGATAGAAGATTGGTAGAAAGAGAATGTACACAGGTTGATTTATTAAATGCATTTTTCTCGGTTTAATTTGATGTAATCAAATGAATTCATAACTTTTGATAATAAAATATTATTTATTTATCAATTATTTAATTATTACAATAAATAACATTGCATTTGGAAAATTACAATTTTGCTTTAGCCTTGTTAGGTTTAAAGAACTTTTCACTAATATTCTTTCTTTGAATTTTACCGGTAGCAGTTTTAGGCATAACGTCGGTAAAGTAAATTTTCTTTGGTATCTTAAATTTAACAAGAGATTTTCCACAATAATCTTGTAATTCTTTTTCACTAATTTGTTGTTCCTTTTTCAAAATCACGGTAGCATGAACTTCTTGTCCATAAATTTCATTAGGCACAGCAAAAGAAACAGCTTCAGCAATTGAAGGATGTGATAAAAGAACCGAATCAATCTCCAAAGGAGAAATTTTTTCTCCTCCACGATTAATTAATTCTTTAATACGCCCTGTTAAAAATAAGTATCCATCGTTATCAAATTTACCTTGATCACCTGTTCTAAACCATCCATCTTTTGTAAATGATGATTCATTAGCTGATTGATTATTAAGATAACCCGGTGTTACATTTGCGCCTTTAATACAAACTTCGCCTTCTTCAGTTGGGTTTCCATTTTGATCCAAGATAGTTACTTGAACTCCTTGACCAAACCCAACTGATCCAGGTTTATGCGGTAAGGGTGGTAATGGATTGGAGGTCATTTGATGTGCTGCTTCGGTCATAGCATAAGCCTCCAATACAGGTGCTTTATATTTTTTTTCAAGTTCACTTAGTGTGCTCGGTGCGAGTGATGATGAGCATGAACGAATGAAACGTAATTTAGGGGCTCCCCCATTTGGAGAAGAATGACGCAATAAAATTTGATGGATTGTTGGCACTTTTCATAAAGATTTAATCATTGTTCATTAGAAACTGTTGTGGTTCTTTTAACTTAATATAAAGTTTTCCTTACCGGCAGTATACCAAGTACATCCATATTGTAAAAAATGATTCCAAAAATCAGTCGCCGAGAATTTAGGCTGAATTACGACTGTCCCTCCAGATAACAAAGTGGATAGCATTCCACCTATTAAACCATGAACATGGAAAAGCGGCATTACTAATAAAGTGCGATCGCTTGGAACCAAATTATATGTGCGAATTATATTATTCATGGTGGTTATGATATTATGATGAGTAAGTGGGACACCTAAAATTCGTCAATTGGAAATCATTATTATTATTGATGTATTGAATGATTCTTATTTATTTTAAAATTAAATTCACCTTTGGGACGCCCGGTCGTTCCGGATGTATGTAACAAGAGAGCGACATCGGTATGATAAGGATTACGTTCTTGAAACTTTCCCACTATTGCTTTTCCACTCTGGACTCCCAAATTAATCTGATGGTTATGATTATCCCATGCTATTTCAAAAATTACTGCATCAAAAGCTTTTGCAGCCTTTACAGCAGCTTTATTTTGTTGTACCCAGCCTTGTGGTACAATCATCACTTTACTTTTGGAATCCTCTATGTAAAATTTAAATTCATCTTCTGTATAATTTGGATTTAAGGGCGCTGCTATGTTTCGAAACAACGTAATTGCTAAAAATGCTACCGTAAATTCCAACGAATTTGGTAAAACAATTGCAATAACTTCTTGTGATCCTATATCACATTTTTCAATAAGCTGTCGTTGAAATGAATTGATTTGTTTAAATAACTGTGAATACGAAAGCTCTGCTCCACTATTTGGAATGATAATGGCCGATGAAGTCGATTTATGTGAAAATACATCTGCAAGAGTTGTCATAATTACAATATCTACTATCAATGATGAAATTTTTTTAAAAGTCGTGTGTGATAAACGTGATAATCTAATCACTAAAAATTTAAAAATTATCATCCAATAAAACGATAGCATTTAATCTAATTCTATTTTCTATTTTTTAACATTATGCTTATTGCTTTAAAACATGTACGGAATAATTTTTACAAACTTCGTTTGTCTAGAAACTATTCCATCTTTAGTCCAATTACAAGATCACCTTTTACAGTTCTCGGAATTGAAACTTCTTGTGACGATACAGGAGTCGCAATTGTGAATTCAGATCGTCAAATTATAAGTGAGGCTATCCATCTTCAACAACAATTACACGAACCATATGGAGGAATTGTTCCAAATTTGGCTATGTCAAGTCATCAACAAAATTTACCACTCGTAATACGTGAGGCTTTAGATAAAGCAAACATGGATATCGCAAGGGATATTGATGTTGTTGCAGTTACAAGAGGTCCAGGACTTCCTGCTTGTCTAGGAAATGGATTGAGTGCCGGTAAAGCTTTAGCTGCCGCACTTCGGTAAGAACAATAACCAAAAAAAAATGAAATGAAATGAATACGTAAATGAAAATTGCTCTAATCTTCCCTTGTTCTCGTTTCTTTTGTAGTAAACCATTAATAGGCGTTCATCATATGGTATGTATTTTCAATTAATGTATAACTTTATCAATTATGATCAATGAAAAAGATAAAACAATTCATCTTCTTTTAGCTATAACTTTATACATCAAATGTGTCTATCTGTTTAGGAGGCTCATGCGCTTACAGCACGTCTTACTCAACCAATTCCTGTACCTTTTCCTTTCTTAACACTTTTAATATCAGGTGGACACACTCTTATATTGGTAGCACATGGTGTTAATAATTATACTCAACTTGGAACTACTATAGATGATTCAATTGGAGAAGCGTATGATAAAACTGCTCGTTTACTTAAACTACCTTGGTTGAAAGGTCGTGGAGGTGGACCTGGTGCTGCGTTAGAACGAATTGCTGAAAAAGGAGACCCCAAGAAATATAAAGTTCCAATACCAATGACAAAAGACAAACGTAGAAAAGAAGAGATGGATTTAAGTTTTAGTGGGTTAAAAACATCAATAAGTAACTTGATTACAAATTATAACTTAGATTTAGACGATGAGGACGTAAAAAGAGATTTAGCATCGACTTTTCAGAAAACAGCTATAACTCATTTAACAGATAAATTAGAATTGGCCTTCCGATGGTGTAGGGAAAAGGACATAAAGTTAACAGCTTTAGTTGTGAGTGGAGGTGTAGCTAGTAACAAAAGCATTCGTTCGAGGTATGTATATTTTTTTTTAAAAAAAATTATTGTTTAAACAAATTGAGATGACAATTACTCGATATATTTTAAGTTTGGAATCATTGGCAACCGAACGATATAACCTTCCATTAATTTGCCCGCCACCGCACCTATGCACTGATAATGGCGTCATGGTTGCATGGACAGGCGTGGAACGTTTTCGTATAGGCTTAGTGGATGAATATATAATTGACCACTTGCCAAGGTGGCCAATTACAACTTTAGGATCTTAAGGATTGGCTTAATAAAAAACACTTTATGAGCTGCAAATTTTTAAACCGATTTATTAAATGAGCACCTTGTTCAAATTTGTAAATTGTAGCTGTTTCATCTTTATAAGTTACTTCTCACACTTGATATTCTTTGAAAAAAGTAAATCTGATGCATTTAAAATTGCTTTAAAAATTTTATTCTTAAAAGAATTGATAATGTTGATAATATTCCTTCAATGGTTTTCTGCTTTTAAATTTAAGGTAATAAAGTCAATTTGAAAATATTTATTATTATATATTTATTAATATTATAAAATAAATTAAAGTTGTATTATTTAATAATATTTACTAAAAAATGATTTTAATTAAATATATTAAAAATTTTTAAAAAATTATGATTAAAATTTGGATTACCATTTATGTAAGGGATAACTTTTTTTATCAACTTAAAAAATTATATAAGTAAATATTTTATTACTAATTTTTATAAATTTAGAATGTAAGTAAATAAAAAAGATTATTTGCTAAGAATTTTAAATTATGAAAATCCAATTATTATACAAGGGGAATAATTCAAAATATCTATTTCCAAATGAACATCGTTTTTCGGGTATCAGCTGCTGTCTGTCAAACCTTTAAAAATTCACAATAAATTTCTTAAAGAGAGTGGTTTACCTCTACAGATTCATTTTTAGAAAAAAGTTATGCGATTAAATAATTGAAACGGAATATGTAAACCCTCACTCGTGAAAATCATATGCATGATTGTTTAGCACGTGATAAAATATACGAAATTTTTCGTGAACGGAATAAAACGCAAATAAAATAATAATTAAAAATTCCTTTAATAGATTTTTTTAATGTTGAAAAAATCATGAAAAAATTTTTTCCTGATATTTATATATTTTAGTTCATTCTTAAAACATTATATTTTTCTTTTGAATCGAAAAAGGTTAAGAAACAATAATCTATTATTCCCGAAATAGACAAATAATGAATAATAGTAGCAATTAATATTTGATTAATAATAATTATTCTTCTTTAGGTAAAAAATAACTCTTTATCGAAAAACATCGGTATTTCTGAAACTAGAATTATCTTTCAAAGCATCGTTATGAGTTTTATACTCCATAATAGTATCAGAGGGCAAATTCAAAACCTTTTTCATCGTATCTCTAAAAAAAAAAAATAAAAATAAAAAAGGAATTTTAAAATAAATCAAATAATTCTTTTTAGGAAAAAAATCTTTATCAAAAGCTAACCTTATTTTTAAATTAATTCTTCCTTCATGTGCAGACTGGTTCCACAGGGACAAAATGTCCTCCGAACTGCGAATGGACAGCACCGCACCGCAAATTTCCGTTCCAACATCAAATTGATCACCAATTACCGCCATTACCTATAAAAATTTTACAAAGAATTCCGTTAATAATCTATATTTTTTGATATTTAACCACAGGATAATTAAAAGTTATAACTTACCAAACTCTCCCAATATCGACTTGCCAAACCTTTCTTTAACCTCACAATCCACTTACCGCCATTAATATTTGTATCATCCTATTAAAAATTAAATAAAATAAATAATTCTTTTAGAATATTCTTATAAATAGATATAAAAATAATTAAATAATCATTATTTCATAAATAATTTTTTCATAGTTCCTGTTTTTTGATTTTTAATATGAAAAATTTTATCATGATAATTAGATATTTTATTAAAATATAAAAATAATTAAATATTAAATAAACACAAACCTCCCAAACAGGTCTAACACCTTGTTTAAAAAGATGATAATCACTAATATTAGGTAACTCATTGGGTCTTCGAAGATGACTATAAACTGCCCAGAAATCTTCTATCTAAAATAATATAAAAGAAATAAATATTTGGTATATATTTAACAAATTAACTGAATAAATGAACAAGATATTGGAATAAAAAGAAGGAAAAACGTCCATACTAGATTTCGATAGACTCACCGAAGAAAATGCTGCAATCTTTTTCATAGAACTCTCGTAATTTGTTATCTTACTCCCAGGATTACGATGCATAAACCAGAATACCCAAGTAAAGTGCAAAGGGTGAATCTCACTAGTGGGACTCGGTGTGAATTGTTGACGTGGCAATACCAAACCATTACTACTATTTCCATTTTCTTTTTCTTTATTATCCTTATCCTCTCCTACTACACTGCCTGTAATACTCAACCGATGTTTAGCAAGATAACCGCTTCCACCGCTACTGCTCCCCAACCCAGAGCCCATTCCCAGGGGCGTTGTTGGTGCTAGAAGAACAGCGGAAGCGGAAATATTGCCAGTAACTCCATTTGGCGAATTTGTACGTTGAAGTTGGATGAGTTTTGTTGACGCTGTTGAAGTTGGGGTTATTGCAGTAGGAGTCGTGGTTGTGGTGGTTGTAGAACTATTGCTATGGTCAGTGTTAACAGTTAACCGATTGCTATTTATAAAATATTAAAATATTAGGAAATATTGTTTAGTTATTTTATATAAAAGAATTTTTTGATTTTTAGATCAAATACAAGTTGCTTTATAAAGTTGAAAAAGGTAATTCTAACCACCAAAACCAAGTCTACTTTTTCATACCTGCGCTTGTTGTTCCACACAGATTCCATTCCTCTTTTTTAATATCTTTTATACTTTGAAAGCTTTCTTTAGAAATAATCAATTTATTTAGAAGTGTATTTTGTAAGAAGAGCAAAGTTTAAATAAATTACAGTTTTTTTTTTAGAGATAATATTTATCGAAGAAAGAATTTTTTTACGAAAATAATCAAAAATAAGAATTTCAGAATTTTTTTTTTTGATACCCTTTGTGTCTTCATTGTCCTGATGTGAGGCAAATGCCTAACTAATTTTATTGGTTGGAAGATCATTAAACATCACGCGTCATCTCTTTACACGAATCTTTTTTTCCATTAAAACTATTTGAAACCAGATTTAGACCCAGCTGTTGAATTACTTCCTTCAACACAGCAATTTCAATGTTCAAAAACAAACCCGATAAAGTAGACATGCATTGTCACGTGATCTCGTGTGATTATAAAAATGAAAATCAGTTTGCTTACTGTATTTCTTGGAGATTGTTTTCTATTCGGTTTCTTTAGTAAATGGCCAGGGGAAAACAAAAGGTATATTGTTATGTTAAGCTTGTAATGTTTTATTTTAGGGTTATAAATATTTATGTTTATTTTCTACTTTGTCGATAGGAACAAGCTAGGTAAGTTCTTATTCGTATTGTTTCATTTACTTGACTGTCAGCCCAATTTTCATATATTTATTTATTTATTTATTAGAGAAAAGGCTCAAAAACAAGCCGAAAATAAACCTGGAGGTAAATCTCAATTAGGTGCTCGTGCTGCAGGTTTGCAATTAAAATGTCCCGTTTGTAAGGTAGGAATTATTAAAATTTGGCGTTCATTAATAATTATATTTATTTTATTATTGTTTTTTATTAGACCCCTACAGCTAATTACAAAATTATCGTCCAACATATGGAGGTATAATTAATATATTTTCGGGGATAACTTAAGATTTATTTGCAATAAATTTTTTGATTTCTCACTTTTTTTTGTCACAGGCAAAACATCCTAAAGAAACCATACCTCCCGAATCAGATTTTCAATGAAACTAGCTGATGATACCATTCTAATAATTGCATAAAATAAAAGAAGGAATAAAAAATAGGACTCGGAGGGTTTTTATATCTTGTTTTTTTTTTTTTTTGTAAAACCTATGTGAAAATACAAAATAAGTTGATGTAGTGATGTAGCAACTGGTTTTTATATATAATATATGCAAAAATTTGCAAAAAATAAAAATATGATTTGTTTTATTAATAATGTATAAGATTTGTTTAAAATTGAGAATTAATTCTTTTAATTTACGGTAATATATAATTTGTTTAAACGGTAATTTTCAATTGATACATTATAAATAATTTTTATGAAATCAATTTCTAACGAATTAGATTCCTTGGTGTAGTTGGTTATCACATCAGCCTAACACGCTGAAGGTCGCCAGTTCGAGCCTGGCAGGAATCAAAATATTTTTAATTTTTCCCAGAAAACATTTTTTTTTCAATTTCAAAAAAAATTTTATTGAAAAATAATTAATTAAAAAAATTTTAATAATTATATTTTTTTTAATTTATTCAATTTTTCTTTTAAATTCTTAAGTATTAGTAATAGTATTATAATACCTTTATAATATAATATCTTATTATCTCAAAAAATATTTTATAAAAAAATTATTTAGAGTTTCTATCTTTTCTATTGTAAAAAACCTATATATTGAATATTTCAATAATTTATTTAATAAACAAATTTTTTTGTATTTATATTATTGTATATTTTATTAATATTTATAATTTTATATAGATAAATTTAGATAAATAATATTTTTAAATTCATTTTATAATATAAAAATAATAAAATATTAATATTTTAAATTTTAAAAAAATTTATAAACTATTATTAGATTTAGAACTTAAAAATTTATTGCAAATTTAATAATTAAAGTAGTTAATTATTTATCTTTACAAATATAAAACTAAATTAATATTTTATTTTATTATTATTATTAAATAATTTATATAATTTATAATTGATTTATAATAAATTCTTATAATTAAATTAAATTTAATTTAAATATAATTTAAAATAATAACAATTAATTAAAATACTTAAAATTTAGTTTTATTATATTAAATTTATATAATAAATTTTTTAATTTTAATTTAATTATATAAATTATAATTTTAAAATTACTTTATATTACTCTTTTTTTTTTTAAAAAAAAAAAATAGTAATAAAATTTTATAATCTATTAAAATTAAAAAAAAAACTACTTTTGAAATTCTTCTACCCTATACCTAACAATCAATAATCAGAAATATATCATACTTCATTTTAATGGACTAGTAATTGCTTCTCCTATTCAATCTTTATTAAAGAATTTACATAAAAATCAATTATTAACTAACTAAACTTCTATTTATTATTATTTATATGTTTTTTTACTTTTATTTCTATAAATGTAAAACTTAATTTTTATATATATATATATTAATTTTAATATTTAATAAATTATAATTATTATTAATTTTAATTAATTAGTTCATATATTTAAATTTTTTTTAATTATCTATAATCTAACAGATATGATTTTTATATTTATAATTTAAATAATAAATAATTTAATTTAATATATTTAAATAAAATATAAAATTAAATAAATAATCTAAAGATATATGATAATTATTTATATATTAATTTTATTTTAGATAAACTAAATTTATTATTTGAAAAAATATCTAAAAATAATATAAATATATAAATATTATTAAAAAAAATAATTCTTTAAAAATATAGTAAGAAAGTTTTATAATATTTATTAAATTAATATATGAGTATTTGTTAAAAAATTGTAAAATTTAAATAGTATTTTAAATAATAAAAATTTAGATAACTATAATAGCTATCGCTATACTATTATAAAGAAACAATTTAAAAATTCTATTTAAATATAAAATTTTATTAAATTTTATAGTTTTTAATTATTAATTAAAATTATCAATACTTACTGTAAAATCCTAAAAATAAATACACTTTTTTTTATTATAAAGTATTTATTATAGATAAATTTTAAATAAAAAAAATGTAATTTTAAAAAGTCTAAAACTAAATACTACAAAGTCAAATAAATACTATGATTTGATTTGTAAATTATCTTCTTAAACTTTAAAATTAAATATAAAATTATTACATAAACTACGTAATAATTATTTATTCTTCTTATAAAACTTGTATTTCTTACTTAGTTTTAATTACACAAATAAATAATAACATCATTTAAAAAAATTGCTAAATATAAAACTTTTAAATATATTATTTTAAAATTTATTTTATTTCAATTAAGCAAAAGATAGTAGTAGCAAATTACTATGAACAGATAAATATTATGCAATATATATAATGCAAAAGATTGATTAATTTGACAAATCTGATATATCTGATATTTTTGACATATAGGATCTTTGCTAAAAAAAATAGACTCTAAGTATTTTTTATTAAAATATTAATTTTTATTGCATTTTACAGCTAATTTCATAATTTATGGATCACTAATAAATTGCGACTGAAAATATTTTATAATAAAATTACTATAAAATATTGCGACTGAATGTGACTGAAAAATTATTAATAGTCCATAAATTATGAAATTAACTGTAATATAATATTATCAAAAATTAAAATGAATAAAAATTAAAAATTTTAAAAAAATGCTTAAATCACTATTTTTCTAGCAAACCTCCTATATATGATATATCTGATATAATTGACATATTAGACATAGTTGATTAATTAGTCTTATTTGACATATTAGATATATTTATCATATAGGGACGCTTATAGCAAAAGGGAGAATAGGCAAAATATGTAATTTCGAGAAAATTGCAATTAAAGTCATGTGATAAAATTTGCATAACTAATCGAAAATAGCTTTAATAATATAGGATAAAATTTTGTGGGCAATTATCTAAGAACAATAGCCTTATTTTAATACCTTTATAATGTCTTATTTATTATCACAATACACGAGCTTAATAAGTTTATGTAAAAAAAAAAAAGTTTTGCCAATTTATTTATTTTTTTTTCTGAACCTAAATTTTGTAATAAACAAACCATAAATAAATATAAAATATTTTTACAGTATTTGGAAAGATTTTTGACCTGTTCACAATACAATATTTATGGTTCCTTTCCTCTTCTTTTACGGTTTAATCTAAAGATGAGCACCATAATTAAGAAGTTGCAACTTGGTTGCAACTCCTTGTAAATTTATTTAATATAAAAATTCATAAAATGTTACAACTCAAAGTGTTGTAACTTAAGTTGCAACTAGTTAAAATTTTAAAAATAATTATGGGAACTATCTTTAATTGTAGTAGAACGATTAACGATCAAAACTATATCATCTACTATATTTACTTTACTCTTCTGATAAAGAATTTTAATTAAACCAAAACAACTATCACAGATAAACTTTATATGTTCAGATATCATAAAATTTAGCTCAATTTCATCATACATACCACGGTTAATTAACCATGAATAAAAAAATAAAGAATAATTATTTCTATTTTAACTAACACAATTATCATATGTAATTATCAGTTTTTTTTCTTCATGATTATATTTTTGAATTGCATACTGTTAACATGTAATCTTGCGAATTACAACTGTTAGACAGAGTGTCAGAGTTAGAGCTCCGAACAGGTCGGGTCGGGTCGGGTAATTGACTTGACCCGACCTGATAAGGTCAGGTCGGGTCAGACAT
>CAMKVN010001428.1:0-18646 GCA_946474995.1 Funneliformis geosporum | reverse complement strand
TCATCTGATTCAGATCATTTGTTATTTCAAAAAAAAATTTTTTGTCGATTTGGTCCTTTTTCCCAGCACTCACCCCAAATGATTAACATCACTCTTTTCTGTCATATTAAAGAAAACAACCCGTCGCAGCGCAAGCCTTTAGGGTTATCTTTAGAAGAATATATTCAACCTAAAGGAGGCCATAAACAGTTTTTCGATAATTTTCCAATCAAAGCCGGACGACCATGATGACAAAATAACCGTTCTTATCTAATGATCAAATTTTGTTGACAAAAATGGATTAGTAAATATTTTACTAGCAAACCACTCGAAGAATATAATCGTTTCATCGTCATAACTTATATGATTTGCATCTTTATTCAAGATAACAAGCACTATCATCATATCTCGCTTCATTTCATTTCTTAACTCGCAGACTTAAATGGAACAAGGACAACGAAACAATGATGGTCTCGCATTCATTAATTTTAAGATTTTAATTTCTCAATGTTTAATCCAATTAATTTATTTATTCAAATATTATTCAAAAATTGTCTATCAGTACATTCCAAAGAGGTCATGTATGTAAAGCTTTACGATATACACAAATCAATTCCCAGATTTCTTCTTTGGAGCTTAAACACATCTTGCACAGCATCCATTGCTACAACCATTTTTTCCATTTCGAATATTCCAGGAAATCGACTTTTGGTTTATATGAAATGTCAAGATGGTTAAGATTCTTATTCAGGATATTCAGGATGTGTGCTCGAAGATTGGATACATTATAGTTTTTCAACTTGGGTTAACTATCTCGACGTAAAACTTGTCGATTTTGTGGATTAATCAGGTTTCATTATATTTAATGGATTATGTTATACCGAATGAGCAGAAGATGGAAATAATCATGATCTCATCATGATGAAATAAGTCACATTAAGATATTAGGAGCATATAGCCTGTAAACAGAAATGTTGGTCAAGCATTATGACCAAATTATATTATTAATTGCAAATTTCTACCAAAATATTTTTGATGCGTGTATTACATCAAATCACGAACACCACGACCTATAAACTATAGCGGAGGTGGTAAGAAAAATCGTAAATAAGAAATTGCAAATTTACAGGAAAAAGAAATTTGGGGGTGGTTTGAAGAAATTGGTCTAGGAGTCTAATTCATAATGTAATAGTTTATTTTACTATTATTTGACCATTGAATATGAAAATTGATCGGCGCAGTAAGTGAACGGCATATCGTTCCAAGCTTCCCGTTCTGTTTCAATTCATTGGACTTTTGTCGTCCAATTCCAAGGAATTCGATTGATAATGGATTGTAATCTAGTTTTTGATATTTTTAACACTAATAAAAAAAAATATTTTTTGCGTATGAAAGCATTTGCTTTACAATATTGAGTGGATCAGTTAATCGAGTTGTACTCCATGAATTCATTTGCTTTCAGATAATTTTTAGAACGTTTATATGAATTTGGAAAAGCCTTCTACATGTTTACAGTAAAAAAGTTCGCGAATGAATTCTATACCGACCGAAATAATTGGTCGTCACGTGACTTTAGAATTCACCAAATAAGAAGTCATTTTTCAATAATTAATTGCATACATAAATTCTAATCAAACTTTCCACGTCGGTTTGATACATGAATGATAATTAGACTCGCCTTTCAGTAGCTCCCACTCCGACTCGTTGATATTACGAATCTGATTTGATCCATCAGCATGATTTTCAACTGCCAAATTACCGTATTATCTTTTCAAACATTTTTGCATATATAATGGACTATAGTAATTAAGCTAGCCGATATATCTTGCGTAAGCATGAGCTTATCTGAGATCCTATTTCCATGTGTTGGCAAGCATAAATATTAGTTTGTTTTACTAACAACAAAAAAATCTCTATGTTCCAGCTAACCACATGAAACTATTTTAAGAGACGTATAGATGCGGATTCAGGATTATGTGAAGTATATCGTTACAAAGAAACCGAAATAACTGACATAACCGCCCTATAAAAAAATCATTCCGTGTTTTATTTTCAGTGAATGGCTCATTTTCACGGAACTTATAATCTTAAATCACGGAAATTTTCATTTAATTTACAAATTCCGTAAATGTCCCATTTTCACGGAATTTTTACAGTAGCCACGGAAAAATAATACAAATATTCAGGCAAAAAATTTTTATATGGACCTTTATACCCATTAAGTTTCTCCCGTATTATCTTCAATAAAAGTTTAAGCATCAACGCCACTATGGGTGGTGTGTGTGCTATTAAAATTGAGGTACGGATCATATGATTTACTATGTCTCGTACCTCAATTTTAATAGCACACCACCCATATATTTTTTATTATTATAAACATGCGTACGAAATGTCTTATAAGTTAAAGAGATGCTCTGAACTGTGATAACGATTATCAGTTATGACCAATCAAAGTTCATTTTTAAAGTTTTTTCAATCAATTTATCAATCGTTCATATACAGTATATTCTTATTATTGCAAAAAAAGGAAGGGAAATCAAAAAACCTTAATAAAAGGCATTAATTGAAATTTATTGAAACAAAATTTATTTCATATAAAGATAAAATGTATTACAAGAAAACAAAGTATGAACGTATAAATATATACTACTGCTGATATCTATATTAAATAACAATATTAAGAAACTATATAAATAATACAATAACAATAAATTAGCTTATGTTTCTGTAAAAAAAACTATGTAAACTTAAATTAAATAACTTACGATATAAATCAGAATCTGAAATTTTATTTAATTCAACAGTTTGCATTTCTGAAATCGACTTGTTATTTTCTGTAAATTTTGTTTTTGTATACCGTTTAATTAATTTAATCAGTCAGTATTGAACTTAAATTAAAGTGTATTAATAAAAATACATACCTGAGATACTATTAACATTTATTTCCACTTTCTCAGGACATGATTCAAAATGTCTTTGATAAAGATCTTCAAAAGGTAAACCCATTGTTTTAGATACTTCAAACAATTCTATAATAGTCGGATTTCTTTCAGGATTTGCATCTAAATATGTTTGAAGAAGATCTTCAATAATCATTTTTTTAATTTTTTCTAATATTACTTTAACAGTCGGTCGTTTTTCAGGTTCTGAGTCCCAGCATTGTTGATAAAGTATTTCATATTCTTTAGGAGTATTTATTATGGTAGCTTCACGAGCTCCTTTAGCAATAGCAATAGAAAGTACTACTGGATCATCAATATCATCTTTAAACGGAGTAATTCCACTAGAAACTTCCCACATCAATACACCAAAACTATAAATATCCGAAGCTTTATTATACTGATACTCTAGATTTAAAAATTTTTTTGGATCTACATATTGAATCCTACCAAAATTTCCGATATTAATACTAGTATTTCTGTATTCATATTTTTTGAAATACCAAAATCCGTAATTTTGGCATTACCATCATGAATAACTATATTCTTAGAATGCTATATTTAAAATAATTAAATAATTTGTTCAATTATAACGATATATTAAATAAGTAAAAAGCTAACACTTACAAGATCCCTATGCAAAATATTTTCATTATGCAAATAGATTAATCCTTCAGCAATTTGAAATGCCAACTTTTTCTTATTAATCCAAGTTAGACTATGGAATTTCCTTTCAAGATAAATTTGAAGATCGCCATCATTAGCATATTGCATTATAAGAAGATAATCATTTGTATCTATAAGAATGAATTTATTAATTAATGAAACATATTTTTATTTAAATATATTAATCATAAAATTACCTTTACTGATACCCAAGCAACGAACAATTCTTTCACTATAATCAAGATGTAAATGTATTTTTAATTCATGTATAAAAGCATCTAATATATTGCCTTTAATAGATGCGATATTAGTTAATCTTTTATAAACAATGCAATTTCCTGTTTTAATCCAATTTGCTTTCATTATACATCCAAAACCTCCAAAAATAAGGGAATATGAATTTTCTAATTGGTCAAAAGGTATAAATTTAACTTTTTAATTAGCTAAGGCATTTTCTATCCATTTAGATGCATTATCTTTTTGATTATTATTTTGGACATTTTCAAAATCTATAATACTTTTGAATGAGTTTAATTGATCAAGGAATTTAACAATTTGCTTTGAATTTGGCCGTTCATTTGGCTCACACTTCCAACATTCTATACAAATAAATAATAAATAAATTTACATAAAAAAGTCTGTATTTCAAATAAAATTAAAAATAATTTACTTGTGTATAAACTACTATATTCAATAGGTGTATCATGAATAATTTCTTCTCTTTTTCCTTGTATAATGTCATCTTTATTAAAAATTGGTCGATATCCACTTGAAATTTGCCACATCAAAACTCCGATGCTATAAACATCAGATTTTTTATTTAATTTATAATTTTGGTCATTTAAACTTTTTGGATCTATATAAGGACCAAAAGTTTTCAGATTTCTATTAATTTTTCTTGATAGACCAAGGTTTGATAATTTAATATTCTTTTGATGAATAAATATATTTACTGCATTCTATAATTTATAAAATAAAGTAATTAATTAAATTAACAAATAAAATAAACAAATAAAAAATAAATATATTACCAAATTACAATGAATTATATTTTTTTCATGCAAATATAATACAGCACTTACAAGTTGTAATGCTAATTTATATTTTTCTTTCTAATCAAGTTTGTCAAAATGTTTATCTAAATAAGAATTTAATGAATTGCTATTGGCATATCCAAAACAAAAGTGTATTTACTATAATTATCTATATCAAAAAAATATATTTGAATTATTAAGAGATTAAATTCAATTGTAATAATAAACTTTAATAAATTTTTTTTTTTACCAATTTTTATACTTGTGATTCCATAAAATTGTATAATATTTGGATGATATTGTAATTTTTGTTGTAATTTTAGCTACATAAATTAATAATTAGTTTTTTTGATTATAAGCTTCTAATTAAAATTTTATGTAACTAATTATATAAGTATACCTCATTTATAATTTCTTCAATCATTTTATTATTAAAATAATTAAATGATTTTAAGACGAAAAAATTATTTGCATATTTCCAATTAGCACAATAAACTCTTGTAAAAATGCCTCCTATTTTATGTATATTTCTAAATTCTGAATATTCATATTTACAAAAATTTATTTCTTGATTATAAATTTCATTCAAATTTACTTGATCTAAAATTTCATTAGTTTCATTAAAATCTTCTTTATTTAGAATTTCATTTATATTTAGATTTGAAATTTTATTTAAATTTTTAGTAGTATCTGAAAATAAATTTAAACGAACATTTGAAATTAGTTCATTATTTATTATTCTAGATACTGGTAATATATTTGATTTCAATTTTATAATATTATCTTCTTTATAAAATTCTATAATTTCATTTATAAATTTTTTATCAAAATCTTTAGTTAAAATATTTTTATACCAATTTTCAATAATATTCTTAATTTCTAATGCAGTTGGTCTTTTTAATGAATTAATATCCCAACATTTCTTCATTAATCTTTCATAACATTGTGGAATATTATCATTAATATTAGGACGTTTACCTTTACAAATACTTAAAACTAGTTGATTATTATATACTATATTATTAAATGGAGTAATTCCAGATATTATTTCCCACATAAACATAGAATAACTATATATATCACTAGCTAAATTATAAGGTTGTTCTCTTAAAATTTCAGGTGCAATAAATGGTAAATTACTATAAATTTCATTTCTTTCGAATGATTAGTCCTGATTTGCAGGCTTACATAATCCTATATCATCAATATTTGAAATATTTTTTCTGAAATCTGAAATATTACCAGAATAAGAATTATCTTGATTAAGATTTTGTTGATGTAATTCATTAAGATCACTAATAATATTATATAATTGAAATAATTTTTTAATCCATCTATCTTTAGATATATTTAATAAATCATTTCTTAAATTACTATATTTCATTATTGTCATATAATTCAAAGTATTTAGATCTCGAGTAAATCCATACAATTGAATCATATTTTTATATGAATATTTATTTGATTGAATGTAACATTTATAATGATACTTCCACTAGAAATAATAAAAATTAAATTAAAATTAATTCTTTTAATAGAAATAATCATTAATTTCATACCTCATTTAAAATTTGTTCATTCATATTTAATGTTTTATCAAGATTTTTAAGAAATATATTGATTTTACCACTTCTAATCCAAGTTTTTTCTTTATATGAATATGATTTAATAAAACCATCTAACCAAATGGCTTTATATATTTCTTTATTAAAATACTCAATATTTTCAAGTTTATTATAAGGAATCCATTCTAATAGTTGCTTTTTATTTTGAGCATTCACTTGAGTCTCTTGGATAAATGCATTAATAGATTCGTTTAGAAAAATTTTGTTGAAATTGTGAAGCGTTGCATTTCTTACACCACTCAAATTTAATATTTGTATTATCACAATTTAAACAAATTTCTTTTCTAATTATGAGTTACATGAGTTATATAATCAGTATTGTATTATAAATTAAATATAAAATATAAATTATTAAAAAAAATTTTCTAATAATACTTAATTGTATTATAATTTTATAGACATAAAAAGTTTATTACCATAATATTTTAAATTATGTTGAATTATAGTAAGAACGCATAATTAAAAAATATAGCTCACCATCTAATATTTCAATTATTTTTAAATGTAGCATTATAAAATTTAATATAATTAAACTAAACAATAAACACTAACTTACTAACTTACCTTCGATACTATCAAACACTTTTTAATTAAAAATTTAGTTAAATTTCAATAAAAATAAATTGAATAAATTTAAAATAAAAACTTACAATCAGTTTCTATAAATAATCAAATTGAACTTTAAATTACTAAACTATTGTAATAACTTATTTTATTTTAAAAAAGAATTACATACCATCTAAATTTTTAAAAGAAACATTATTGAATTTAGGTATAATAAAGTGTAATTAATCAAAAAAAAAATATTAACATTAGATAAAAAATTCAATTTATAGTTTAAATCAATGAACCTTTTTAAATGTTATCGTTATAAATTAAAAGAATCGTTAAAAAACAAAATAACTCACCATCTAAATGATTAATTACGTCTATTATTATTATTAAATTAATTAATTAATTAATTATAATTTAAGTTGAAATATCAATAAAAAAAAAAACCTACAATCTAGATCATTTAATATTGTTATAAATTAAAAGCTATTTAAATTTAAATTATAACAAAATGCATGTAGTTCATAATAAACGAAGTTGCTCACCATCTATATTATGAATAATTTTTAAATAAAGCAATTTAATTCATTTTAAATTATAGTATTAATCAATAAGCAACTTATGATCTATAATTAAAAGTAACTTACTTTCTGTAATAATATTAATATATAAATATTTACATAAGATGATTTAAATTATAGTAAAAATTATATATAGAAATAATGTAACTTACGTTCTATAATATTTAAATTAAATTTTTTTGTGAATCAAAAATAAAAATGATAAATAAAGATTATCAATAAAAATAACCTACCAACTACAGTAATTTAATTAACCATTAACGTTAAATAAAAAATTTTTTAATATTATATTACAACTACAAAAAAAAATATACAGATAACTCACTCCCTGTATAATTATAATCATTAAATAAAAGTTAGCTAATTTGATTTATATATTAAAAAATGATATAAAAAATTGACTTACAATCTAGTAACATCATTAAAATTTTATTAAAAAAGATAATTTAATTTTTAAATAATTATAGCTGATTTGATAAATATATAAAAATCATTTACCGTTTAATTCTTTCAATGTAGGGGCATCAGGAACTGGCTCTAATATATTTATTTTTAAATAAAAATTTTTTGAACTTGTTAATGAAAATAAACTGAAAATAATCAACAATTAATTAATGACGGGATCACCTTTTAATTCATCTATTGAAGAAGTTATCTTAGTGTCCGAAATGTCCGAAATTGGCTCTTATAGATTGGAAATTATTTTTTGTATTTTTAAGACAAATTGTTAAAATACCGTCTCAGGTCCTACTTTTCAATAACTTTTTAGTTGAATTTCAATGATGCTTACCAACTTCTGGTTTTTTTTTCGTTCGAGTAAATAAACCTTTAAACATTTTTTTTTTATAAATTTAAGAAAAAAAAAGGTTTCCAAATTTTTTTAATCAAGTTTGGGTCAATATTTATGTCATACAACTGCATCAACAAAAATGTATTACACAAAGAAAGGCCTTTCCAACACCTGATAATATGATTTGGCCAAGACCAAAGATTTACCGACTCCCTATATTCCCTAAAAAAATATACCGGCTTTGAAAAATCTTAATCCGATTACGGTCTTAATCAAGAGAAAGTTCAGGCGGATTCAAAAATGGAGCACATTAAGCGGGAGCCAGTTTGATAAATTATCATTAGTAGTTGAAGACTTCCTGAGATTAAAATTGGAATTTGGTGGGTGAATAAATCTGTAGATTATTTTGAGATGTAAAGCATCGAAATAATAACTTCAAATGCGTTGTTGTAGACATATGCGTATGATTTTTGAAATTCTCGAAAGAAAACCTTAAGAATAAGGATATAAAGGGAGAAAAAATTAAATTATTTGATCGCCGCAGCTAGAGATCTACCCAATAACAAAAAAATAATACTGTGTGTAGTTTTGATCATCCGAAGAGAATAATTTTTAAACTAATGTACGAAGCAAAATAATTAAAAACATGAAATGAATGAAACTAAAAAGAAATAATTCCCTCATAACTCCGAAATGATCAAACCCGAAAAGTAGTAAAAAAAGAATAATTACAAATAAAAACGGAAAGTCTGATAAAAACAGATGATTTACAGTAACAACAAAGTTTGAGGCGAATCTCAAAAAAATTGTAAACCCTCCGATACTGTCCGATGCTGTCCGGATTGAAAATATTTTGATACTACGCAACTTTACAAATATATAAATTAATTAATTAAAAATTTAAGAAAGTTAATATAAATATCAGATTTTTTGGTTAAGTCATACGAGGGATCATCTAAAATTTAGTATCCACATCCACGTGCTGATTTAGTTTTTGATCCTTATAAACACGAACATCCAAAGTCTGCAAATTTTATTGCACGTTGATGGGTTAATGATTTGTTACGTTGAAATTAATTTGTTAAAAAGGAATGCTAAAATAAAAATGAAATTAATAATAATTAATAAAATCAAATAAATGTAAAGGAATAATTAATTAACTTACAAAATCTCAATGTATAATTTCATTGTCATATAACCATAAAATTGCACTCGCAATGTCATGTGCAAATTTCAATTGACTTTCCCATTTAAAATTTATGGCGTTGTCTCTTAAATAATTTCCTAATGTTCCACCATCAGCATATTCAAGAATAAGAGCATAGTTTATTTCATCTAATTATTAATGGAAAATGTGAACAAATATACTAGAGTAAAATTACTAAATAATGATAATTTTACCTTCTAAATTCATAACACCATAAAATTTAATTATATTTGGATGAAAATTAACTTTTCTTCTTATAATTTCCATTAATTTAATCTATATAATATATCAATTAATCGAAATAACAATGTAAATATGTTAGCAAAATTATAGTAATATCAAACCTCATTTAAAATATTTTGTTTCGTAGAACTTGCGTTAAATTTCTTAATTGCAAGTATTGTTTGGGTACTTTTCCAATATGCAGCATAAACCGAAGCATATTCTCCTGAACCGATTGTGGAAAATGTTTTAAAGTCTTGAGGTTTATGATAAAGAATGTCAAGAACTTTTAATTCTTGTGTAACATTAACATTATTTTTGTGAAACTATTAATTCTCTTCTACTGAATACGATAAAAAAAAAACCCATTATTTCTGGAAGGAGCTACGGTAGGTTTTGACTAGTAAAAAGTTGAAAGTTATTTATTAATTTCTATGGCTTTTATATAAATTCTAAAATTGCTTGGTATACTTAATTTACATCTTGTCGTATAATATCGGTATGGCGTTTTGACATATATGTTTGTGATTACTCACATGCGCTTACGCGCATACCCGTAAATGTATATCCGATGTACCCACCGGAAAATGTCTCAGATTAATTCCGGACAAATTGAAATTCCAGATTTCTAAAAAGGATAAATTTATTTATTTATTTAATTTTTCACAAAAAAACGTAAATAACATAAAATTGAAATTCGAAGCCTTTCTTGTCATTCAAATAGACTTGTAGAGTAGGGTAAAAATAATATCTATAATATGTTACAAATAATTAAGCTGCCTTACTTTAGTAGATTTTTTTTCACGTGGATCTTTAAACACGATGAATCTATTGATATCCGGGATTATCAGTACGGATCTGTTAAGGTAAAGCACATGACGGCCATTTTGGAAATGGATGCATTCAAACAATTTCATGTCTCAACAAATCTAGTTAATGTAATATATATCTCTATGCACTTACTCGTAAGTCCGTAACTGAATATGGAATTCCAGGTATCTCATTACGTATAAAGTATACTTTAAAGAAATGACAGATAATTTGGCATATTGGAAAAGAAGTCATGAATGACCTATTGACCATTTGTTTAATCCGATCCAAATGACAGATGATCAATGGTCATTTATATTATTTGTCATTTAGTTATTTGCTATTAATCAGGCGAATTTAGGATAAATAAAATGTTAGTTAAAAAATATAGTTTAAAAAAGGTTCTAAATTCAAAAAAAATAATGTCTGTTTTCGGTAACCAAAATTTATAAAAAATATTTTTATGCCCAGTTTTTTATTGATCGCGTTAATTTTCCTTTCACATGATCACGTTGTTATATTTAAATAATGGTATACTTCTGGTTTATTTTCTTTCTTTTACTACAATTAAATGAGCGATAATCAACCTCAAAATTTAGTAAATGCTGAACTTGGAAATTCCATAATCAGGCGTCCTAAAATAAGACCTTCAGGAGTTTCAAGATACAAAAATCCTTTGGAAGAAGCATTTAAATCTAGTACAAGTATATTTGGAAGAATATTGGACATAATTGTACACTCATCCAACAAATCTTAACAGAAAAAAAAGGAAAGCAAATTGATGATCGTATCACTACTGTAATTCAAACCTTGAATAACAGTAGTGATACGAGCACGGCTAGCTTCGGTCGCCGGCTTATAATTTTCTTTTTTAGCATATATTATATTATTATATTATATCCTTAATCTTTTGTTAGCAAGTACCTTTTTAGCTTTTTAAATTTCAATATATAAAAATATCATTTTTTTATGTATTAGGTAGGATGCATACAGAAATGCATTGTTATTTTTAGCAAATTTTAGTTAGATTTTTTATCAATGCGTAAAATATTCAATTTTTTAAAATTTTATATATATTACATGCACTCTGCAATTTACGCAGGTGCGTAGAAAATAAAAACTCTTTTTTTTTATTCTCTCATTTCACAATATACTGATATGCCATACCAAAAAGAAAAAAAATTAGGCTATTAAGTTCTGCGCGTAATAAACAAGACAAGCTAATTAAATAATGTAATTTAACATCAAATTCTTAATTTTTTATTAAACTCGTTATTCTAAATTCGAATGGGATTCTTACAACTTTATTTCTGACGAAATCTTATCATTTAATAAAAAAAAAAATAAAATTCCCAGTATGAAACAATGTTCAGTACTTCTGTCTGCAAAAATTTTGTAAGATAATAATATTTTTTTTGTTACCCATTTTGTTAACATTTAATTGTTGGTTTCTTATAACAATCCAATCATCAAATTGCATTTAATATTTTTTTTTTTGAAATGAAAGCACAATGCATGTGTCTAAAGATATCCCAACTCCTTGTAAAATTTATATTAATATAAAAGTTCAGCAACTAGTTAAAAATTTTAAATTAATTACAGCTTTATCTTTACATATGTCGATAATTTATTATACAATCAATTACCTAAAATAAAATTCATTTTTAAGATTCTTTTAATTTTTTTATTTAATAAAGTTAGGACATAAATTGAGTAGAACCATTCGAAAGAAAGTAAATCATTTTAGTGGAAACTATTGTTCCGAATTGTTCAATCTGTAATCACCTATCGATGTAAATTATTAACCGAAATTTTGAAAATAGACGTATTTGAAACTATCCACCATTGTTGTAACTGTAGAGCATAAAAAAAATTCCAAAGCGATCCATCCCAAACGTAATACTACATAAAGTTAAAAAACCCCATAAATATCAAGAAAATAAAGTCGCGGATAAACACCCAAAAATAACAATATGATAAAAAAAAAAAAGAATACACATATCACACTTTTGAAAATGATACTATTAGAAAGAGGCTCCTAATTATTAATTAAATTAATTTTATAAAATCATAAATAAATATAAATTTAAACAAATAACAATTGAAAAAATAAAACTAAAAAAAAAACACATTTCTCGTATATGCTCGAACCTAAAATTAATAAAAATAAAAAAAAAAAATAAAGTAAATGCATAAAATTGAAATTAGAAATGATTTAACTTCATTCTATTGTATTTAAATTAGCAAATTCGTGATAATGTGATAAATGTTAATTTTTTCTTGAAAAATTAGTTTTTTTTGGTAAACAAATTATTTTTTTTGAAGGAATAGTAATAGTGATCAAAAAAAATCAAATCATTACCGTCAAAGATCGAAACTTGATAAACGATTAAATCGTAATTAGTCGATTCTAAAATCAATTCTACTTTTTTGGATCGATTCCAATTCCTAATCCACATGTTTTATGGATAAAAAAAAAATAGTACCGTTATACTCGGAACATTGATCCGTATCTTTAATAATCTAACTTTTGACTACATAATTAAATTTTGGGGGGGGGGGTCGAAATCCTCGAAAACTGCAAATTTTAGTTGAGGTTTAAGATGTTTTAATAACAAAAAGGAAATTAAATTTTATTTTCAATTTTTGTAGTTATCATTAAATAAATTTCGTAACGATACAAGGTAAATTCACTTAAGAAGTATAGCAAATTAATTTTACAAGTTTATGAAGAAAAGTAAATATAATTGATAACTGTCATAATAAGTTGTTAAAATAATGACCGCATCAATTCATTTTATTCAATACCTTGTTCTCAAATTTTCCGGATGAAAAACAAAGTGAATCTTCAGTCAATGAGAGGAACTGATTTTATTTAATATTTGTGGCGAAGAATATAATTTCTTTCGAATATCTATATAACTTTGATATTTTTGATAACGCTAATTACTATTTGTTGTATCGTATTGACAATAGTTTCCTATATATCAAAGACCGAATCAAAAAAATTAATTCTCGTCTTAAATATTGTATTTTCTATACATTTTCGTGCAAACACGTGATTTGTATGAATTCATTTCTTGTATCGGAAAAAAAGTATAAAATACGAGTTATATGTATGGCGTCGAATGCAAAGCTTCGAGGTAGTATGAACCGTTCTTTCACACAAAGGACTAATCAAGTTTGTAAACCTATCAAGGATTTAAATATAAGTTAAATTCTCCAAAAAAAAAACCGAACCTAAAAATAATTTATAAATCTATAATTATGTTAGCAAATATCGTGCTGAGTTATTTCCTAAATATTCCCTGGATTTAAGTCTTATGGGGCTACGACCGCAACACTTCGACAATAGTTAACATGAATTGGCTCGCCCAAAGGGAAAATCCATGGGAATTCTAACAGTACATACTTTTTACCGAGGGACTTTGAGCGTAGTTAAATCCGAATAATTTCCTATAAGCAATCTGGTTCGAGTTACAGACTATGCAATACTTCAGAAATTAAAATTAATAAAAATAATTATCTTATAAATAAGTTGAACCTAAAAAATCACGTTCGATCGTTTTCTCAATTTTTTCCTTTCTGTATGTAGCATAAGACATTCTTTACTTTCCAAAATCTCTTCTGTAATTTATTTTATGAAGTCGCCATCATGCATGCTGGAGTAAACGCACCATCCGCTTTGTAGTGGGGTTAATAACCATTTCTTGATTCCATTTGATGTTAAGGAGACAACAGTTTCTTTCTGAACTAATTTTATATACCAGCCAAGTATCATGTTTCATATGTATCGGATCGGATATATTCAAAACATGGTAGCAATAGTCAAAAAAAAAATGTTACAACTATGTGTCTCGTTAAATTTTGTTTTTTATAAATTTCCAGTCTTGCTAAGAACTTTTTTCATATAGAAATAATAAATAAATAATAGTGTTGGTAAAAAAAAAAATAAATAAAAATTTGAGTTAATACTTCGTGCCTAATTGACATCTTGCCTCGGAGATCTACTGTTGCAACTATATCTCAAATTGAAACTCGTCATCAAATAGTCACTCAGTATTTTGCACGATGGGAGTCGTACCTGGATCAGCTAGCTTATATATCTTATAAATCTCAAGCACTAACCACAACGACAATACTCATAAGGAGTTAATATTATTTAATTTTTGAATCATTTAAATTGCATAATACACGTGATTAAATAAATTAAATTATGGACCCGATGATAAATTTTACTTTTTTATTTTTTTTTGCTTTTTTTACTTGATTTTTATTTTTTTAAAAGTATATTCAAACCAAGGCAATATTATATTATATATAACAAGAGCAGTGATTTTTACTAACTTTAGATTTATTTTTTGAATAATTTACAAATCTAGCAAAGTATTTATTTTAATCATTTTCATTAATATTCAAAACATGGTAGCAATAGACAAAAAATAATGTTATAACGATGTGTCTCGTTAAATTTTGTTTTTTATTAAATTCCAGCCTTGCTTTAAAAACTTTTTTCATATAGTAAATAATAGTTTTGGTAAAAAATAAAATAAAAAATTTGAGTTAATACTTCGTGCCTAATTAACATCTTGCCTCGGAGATCTTCGTTGCAACTATATCTCAAATTGAAACTCGTCATCAAATAGTCACTCAGTATTTTGCACGATGGGAGTCGTACCTGGATCAGCTAGCTTATATATCTTATAAATCTCAAGCACTAACCACAACGACAATACTCATAAGGAGTTAATAGTATTTAATTTTGAATCATTTAAATTGCATAATACACGTGATTAAATAAAGTTAAATTATTGACCCGATGATAAATTTACTTTTTTTTTGCTTTTTTTATTTTTATTTTTATTTATTGCTCCCGCTAACATATCTCGTCAAATTTTTCCTTTAAAAAATTTCAGTTGTATTTACTAATAGTAATACGTATTGAAATCGTTCAAAAGAAATTATCTAAATTTTATTTGTGAATTCTAAGTTCTTTTTCGTTCAGGTTCGATTATTTAATGTTGCAGAGCGAAAGATTTTTTTTTTCCTATATTTTCAGATATATTTTAAAATTATTTTATTTTTCTTTTGCATTTGCTTTTAGGATTCTCACTTCGGAAATAAAAGGTATGAACTTATTTTTATTTTTCTAAATGGTTTTATTTTGGTATTACTTAGATAATTTAAATTATAATTCTTAAATTGTTTATAATTTTTCAGATTTAGTAGTATAAAATTATTAAAAAAAGAAGAAAGAACATATTCAACTGCGCTAAAAAATCAACAGCTTAAATATACTTTGTAATTATATCTTAGCTTTGAATCTATTTAATATTCTAATCTTGAATCAGAGTCAACTCGAGTTATAAATCTTTATCTCAAGTCAGAATTTATTACACATTAACTCAAGAGGAACCAGTGCGATTTCAAGTTCAAGTTAGGCTAAGGTCTTTCCTTTTGGTTGTATCTAAACAATGGGAAGGTATAAAAAAAATCGTTAGTCTAAATCATTGATTCAGGCATTTTAAGTATTTCATTTTTAACAAATCTTAAAAAGTTTAATTACTTGACATTCATTTCTTATTATAATTAGGCTTAGCCTAGATCTATAAGAACCTCCAAGAGCTGAATGTGTAAAGATATAGAGTAAAATATTGGATTGCTCGTGAGTACATGGAACTCGGGTACCAGCAACTGTCTGTTGGAGAAATCTAAGGAACAAAAGTCCTAAATTTGTGGGAGTAGCACCTGATATTATTTTGAAGCTTATAAAGAACTTCCTTATGAAGACATATCTAACGAAAGAAAAGCTAAGCTATTTAATAAGCTGCCGAGGATGAAATAGACATCATAATATGTATTTCAATTTATTGTTTTTATTTTTTTATCATTTTTTTTAAAAACAAATAAAACAAATTTACTTTAAATTTATGAGGAAGGTACGATCACAATAAATCTTTTAGTAACGTCAATCAATGATTTGCAAAATATAAAGGAAAATTATACTTATTAATATAGGAAATATGGTCATAGAAACGGTTTATTTACTACTTCTATGCCAGCTTTCTAAAATGTTATTGGAGTTTGTTAAATTGATGCAAATAAATTTATTATTTATAAAGCCTTTGATCCAAAGAAACCAAAATTTATAGTAACTATACTGGGCATTTTTTTAATTGCAAATTCCATCAAAAAAATAATTAAAAATAAAAATAAACTGAATCAAAATTTTTATCACATCACACAGATCATATAATCAGCAATTCCTTTCAAAAAACGCAAAAATCAAATTACTTCCAAAAGAATTACAAAGAATTTAATTATTCATCAATTATCCAAATAATAATAAAATGTTCGACGTAAGTTAATTCATATATAATGCTTTATGCAATTGTTTATTTAAATTTAAATATCTCATTTAAAATAATATTGTTTCTAGTTTATTAAAATGAAGCTTCTCGGGATATTTGATATCATTAATAGAATCCTCTAAAGCGCTTATTATTGCAAAAAAAGTCAATTTGGAATTAAATTTCTCAATAGGCATGAATATATGGAACCTCATCTACGTTTACCTCTTATTTTCGTAAGAAAGGTAATTTGAATATAATTTATTTGTTTACTAAATGTTGTTGCATTCGGTTCATGACGTTTATTAGTTATAAACAAAAGAAAGGTAAGCAGAAGGTTTATTTATTTAAATATATTTATTAATATCAACTGAAATTAACATAAAACTACATATATAAGGTATCGTCTCAATCATCGGTGTTATATACGATCAATCACGTTTTTATTTTGTTATCATTAGAATAAAAGGGAATGGATAAATGCTAATCTAATACTATATTATTATCTAGGGAACATTATATCTATTCAAGCGAAATCCCACTTTTTTTATACTTTAAACTCAACAAGGACTAATTATCCAGAAGACCTTTTGTCCACAAGACATAATGGCCTGATGGCGTATTGGCCAAAAGGCAATTCAATTTACGATTTGGCCTACGATCTTCAAAAAGACAAACTATAACTAAATTTAAACAGGCAAAATTGGACACAATGCATAGAACATGAAAAATATCTGTAACAATATGATTGCGATGTAATGAAAATTGGGTGAATATCAATCAATTTGAAATAATAAAATAGAGTTTTACAATGGATGAAAAAGAAATAAGCTCATTAAATAAATGATAAGTAAATACAATAAAATTAACTATTTCTGCCTCAACAGGTGCTATGTAATAGGCCTTCAAAAATAATGTTTCTAGATCTATCCTATCAAAATTAAAGACGAAATGATGCATTTTTATAATAAATTTCCTTCCCATGGTTTTGTTACAGAATTCCTTAAAAAATATCAATTTAATTACAGCTGAATTACCGATTTATAAATTAAATGATGTAAAAAAAAAAAATATGACATGTATTTTTTGAGTAAATTGGTACGAATGATTAGAGGCGTCCGAAATGTCAATTTCTTCAGATCCACTACAATGGTCATTTTTTCGCTGCCAAAGATTGAGAGTAACATTAAATTAGATTTCAAAAATTGATTTATGAATTGTTGAAATAATAGGAATCTTTATAAGAGTGCTTATTACTTGCATTTGACAATATAAGCCAAATAAATTAGAATTCGATCAAAATTCAAAGTATTAAAGTGCTGTAATAATATAATATTTTGATAGGTGGTACTTATATATTCATTGTTAATTAAGTCATAGTATATTCCTTGTTATTAATTATTCTAAGTATCAATATTTAATTATATATTTACTATAACTTAATCTCAACTAAATATAATATTTAAAAAACAATTAAACTTTTAGCTTGTAAATTATTTTTATTAATTATTAGTATTTAATTATACTTTTTATTATAATTTAAAATTAATCATATTTTTATTTTAAAAAACAATTATAATTATAGAAGATAAGTTATTTTTTATTTAGTATTTTATTATACTTATTACTATTATTTAATTTCAATTAAAAATCAAAAATAATTCTAAAAAAGATAAGTTATTATTGTAATTTAAATAAATCTAATTTTTTATTTAAAAAAAATAAAAAATAATAATAATACAATAGATTGTAAGTCATTTTTATTGATTATCATTATTTAATTATACTTTTTAAATTTAAATTAAAATAAATTTTTATTTAAAAAAAGAATTAATAATTAATAATATAATAGAAAGTAAGTATTTTTTGATTATTAGTATTTATTAAATTT
>CAMKVN010001427.1:0-18647 GCA_946474995.1 Funneliformis geosporum | reverse complement strand
GGTACATAACCAATTCTTCATCCAGAACCAGTAGACCTTTTACATGCTGTTTTTCAAAGAACTTCAGCGAAAAAAAAAAGTTTATATACATGGGAAATAAAGTTTGTTTTTTATTCATGTGTGCGTAGAGAGTGGGACACAAAAACAGAATGTGTCTTGCAAAAAACTGGGGAAGAGGGGAGAACAGGAAAAGGAGAAAAGAAGAGAGAACAGAAATTTTTTTTTTTGAAAACGAAATGTATTCAAGTATATAATACCAGATGAAAATAACTAAATTTAGCAAGGATAAGGTTGTTTACCTTCCACTTTCGGAATGAAAGAATATGAAAAAAACCCCCCGATGACGAAAGGTATTATTATCCATCACGTGAAATTTGGATCGAAAAGTAATTGTATCAATAAAAGAACGTACTCATTATATAATCGTTAAACCATCCTCAGAATTGAAGGAATATATCCCGAAAGAGGCTTTGCTTCAATCGAACAACATTTCCATTCTCATCAGTCGATCTGCTTTTAATTTTTGCTTTGCTTATCAATGTTTAACCCTAACAGTCTGAAATAGCTTCACTCATACGAAATGAAGCACTCACTGCCTTCACCTAAGAATTCTGACTTTTTAATCTCCAGAACATAACTATTCACTTTCATTTTGGTCCTTTCAATGGTTGTTATCGTTGCATTTGTTGGGTTCTTGATTATATTTATATAAAAATGTATATTACGGCTAATTGAACGGTTAATTGACCGGTTAATTAAACAAATCTTAATTAACCAAATCTTAATTAACCATTAATTTCCCATCCCTAGTTCTTTATTTAAGTTCACTGTTTAAATATGGATTGCTTTAGGGAGGCTTTTTTAAATATAGTAAATAAGACTTTGTATGTAATACATTAATGCAGTATCACAAGTAATGACCATTATTGTATGATAAAAATATAGAAATAATCGAAACACCAGTTCCATGAGTTAATGTACAAAATTAAAAATAGAACATTTTTATAAAAAAAGATAGCCAAGAAAAGACTCAAAGGAATTTTGATATAATGAAATTTGATTGTTGTGTAAATTTTATGGGGAAAAAATTTTTTATTTTGGTTGTATGCAGTCTTGGTGTTTCAAATTATATCTAATATAATTAAACAAAGCATATTAGGTTTGAGATATAAAATATCCTTCCTTTCTCAATTTCTTTCCTTCTTCACAATAGTTTCACAATGCGGTTCCTTTCCATCCTTCACCAATCTTTAACAATTACCGCTCTGGGAGCGTCATTATATTTATACTATTATACAGCTTTTTGCGGATGGAAATGGAAAGGTACGCATAAGGTTCAAAATGAGGAATTCTTGTATCCTCAACAAAATGTTGGTATTTTTATTTATGATAAAAAGGTTAATGACGTCGTATTATTGTTGTAGACGCCGAAGCACGGATCTTGTTCTTAGCCGACCCACAAATCGAAGGAGATGCGAAAATACTCAGACAAGGAAAAAGAGGTATGTACTAAAAGAAATTAAAAATGACATTTTTTTTTTCCTAAAAAAGGTTAACATTTAAATTAATTCATTTTTGGAATGAATGGATTATTAGGTGAAATTGACTTATTGGCCAATGACATCTATCTTCGACATGTATATACATCTTTCGTATCACCTTATTCCTTATTTACTTATAAACCCACACATACCATTGTTCTTGGTGATTTGTTCTCTAGTCAATGGATTAGAGACGGAGAATTTAATAATCGTGTAGAAAGATATAAATGGATATTCGGCGATCCAAAAGGGGTAAGTTGATTAATTTTATTTACTTTTTGTTTATCGCATTTAAGTACCTTTTTTCTAAAATCTGTATAATCAATCTCATAGGAATACAATCATAAATTCATTAATTTAACAGGAAATCATGATATAGGATATAATTGGGATATTGATCAATATAAAGTGAATAGATGGAAAAGAGAATTTGGTCAAATGAATTTTAAAGATTGGATTCCTTCTTCATTTGAGAAAAAAAAGCATAGAATGTCTGTAATAAATTCCATGAATGTAGATGGACCTGCATTAGATGAAAATTTACGTTCCGAGACCTGGTCTTTATTAAATAATTTAAAAAATGAAAAAGAACAAGATAATTATCAAACACCTTTAATTTTCCTTACACATATACCGTTATATAAACATGAAGGAATCTGTGTAGATGGACCAATGACAAAATATGATCAAACCGGAAGATTTATAACAGAACAAAATCATCTTTCACAAAATTCATCAGAATTTATACTAACTAAATTAAGACCTAAATTTATTTTTGCGGGACACGATCATGAAGGGTGTGATGTAACTCATATAGTAAGAATCAATAAAAATGAAGAATATTCAATAAATCATTATAGGACTCGAGATTTTGAAAAAGAAAAGTATCAAATAATTTCAAAAGATGATTATTATGAGGATGGTAAATTAAAAGAGAATGTTTGGATCGTAAGAGAAGTTACTGTAAGGTCCGTTATGGGTGCATATGGCGGTAATGCTGGATTATTTGAAATCAACCGATTAACAAGTGAAGATGGATCTGAAGGTATTTAAAAAGAAATTTATCTCCTTTTTTTTTTTTTTCTTTCATGCAAATCAAATGTAACTGATTGATTCCTTTTGTTGGTTTCAATAGAATTTGAATATAATTATTCTTCATGTCCTTTTGTAATAAATCATGTACCATGGATTTTATTTATAACTGATATAATAGTTTTATCTGGATGGACAATCCGATTTATCTTGTCGAGTCTTACAGCACTTCCAAATCGTCTTAAAAATCTTTTATTATTTCAAGAAAAACAGAAAAAGAAAATGGTCAGAAGGAATAGTTATAGATATAAAAGTAATAATATCTTAAGTAATATAAATTAAAATATTAAGAGTTTCGATATTTGGTAGTAATTTAATTTGCATTTAATACTTTATTTATCTTTATAGAACTATATTGCTTTATTTTTTTCCTAGATTTTTTTTATTAAAATTTTTTACTCAAATCTTATAATATTTCTAATAATTACCATATTTTTTTAAAATCTTAGAATAAAATAACTGTTTAAATACTCTATTCATTCACAAAAATTTCAATGAAAACTTTACATCCTAATTAATCTTCTTATTATTAGAAGTTGAAGCAGCTTTTAATTCGTCATCTTTCTTTTTTCTATAAGCTTGATATTTTAGATCAGTACCCATTAAATGATCCCACCATCTAAATGATGTAGAGAAACAATTAACGAAAGCCATATGATGATAATCATGGTGCTCCGACCCTGCCCAAAATGGTAAGAAATGTCTTAAGGACCAAGGGAAATCATAACCTGAATGAGCATCAATAGTTTGAAATAATCTTAAACTGATCCAAATAAAAACAGTTATGAGATGTAGGTTATTTGTGATTGCTATGTATGCCAAAGGACCTCCAATCGTACCAGTACCCAAGATAAGTACTTCAATAGGATGAGCATATTCCGCCGTCTATTATACGAAAGATGAAGTTGTTACTTTTTTGTGTATTCATAAATTCAATCTCATGTTTTCTCCCAATACTTACTAAGCCAAATGGTGCGGAATATTCATGATGTTGTTTATGAATATATTTATAGAATGGTCCATAGTGTAACAATCTATGAAACCAATAATGAAAAGTATCTTCAAACACGAAAAAAATTGCTATTTGATAACACATAGTTTGCCAATGTGGAAATGGTACTTTGGTAATATCCATTCCAAAAAATGTGGCCACGGGATGGAATGCAAAAATCAATGGTAATTCTATTAGAAAATGAGCCTTTAATACAGATTTCAAGCAAACCCATTGTTCTTCAACTGTATTAACCTTGTTCTATTCTTGCCAAAAAAACAAATTTTTTTTAGTTGCTGATATATATATATATATTTTTTTTCTTTTTTTCTTTTTTGAATAATAAAGTTACCGTTTTACATACCGGTTGTAACTTGTATTTAGCGAAACCTGGTATGAAGTCAGCAATCATAAATGGGAAGCAACGTCCGAAATAAACAATTTCATGCATTAAAAATGAAATTATCACTGTTGCGATAACCTCACTTTCAAATAAGTTGAAATAATTCTTCCATGCGTTTTCTGCAAAATTAAGTTCATCATAACTCGTAGAGGAGTCCCCTAAAGTTTTATTCGCTGACCTATTATCGAGTTTCGTTAGCACAAGACAAATTTTTTTGTAAAAAAAAAAAAATTAAATAATAATAAAATAATTCACCAACATTATTCAGTTGCTGAAGAAATTGAAAGAAAAAAAATTTTTTGTTCCCCGAAAACCTTAAATTAAAATTTCGGTGACACTAAATTAATTCGATTATCACAAGCTTAACTTAGATCGGACAATTTGATTTGGTTGTAGTTTCATCTTAAGGTCTGTGATTGGTCGGTTCAGACCATAGTCTGATCAAGAACCGGTTTGAGGACCGGTTTAGATGATCAATCTAATTAAATATATAACTGAAAAAAACGCGTTGATCATTTTAACTAAAATTACATTCGTTTTGTATCTGGTGACATTTCTTATGAAAATGACGATTATATTTTAGATGTTTCTTCAGTTTCCTTGGCAAGAAACACAACAAAACTCGCTTTTCAAACGTGCGGAAATTATTTTTTAAATTTCTAGATTAGGAAAATTGATTAATTAAAATTATAAATGCACTTTATATGCTAAATTTTATTCCTCTGGCCAGCCAACAATAATACTTTAAAATCAATTAATTAAAAAAACATTCATTATATTATAAAAAAAAACCTTTAAATCCTATTTCCTATCACAATCCAAATCAATCATAAATTCTTTAATTTGATGCTGTTGCAATTAATTTACAGCCTTTTTCTATTATTAAAAATCCTGAATTAAATAGTTTATCAACAAATTGAATCCTCATTATATCTTATTATGTAGATAAACTTTAAAAGACAATTTTTTAAAAAATTATGATTTAAAAAGAAGTAATTTAAAAGAAAATTTCACAAATTATTTCAAAGATATCTTTCATAACAGATATATAAATATAAGATTTAATAGATTATTATCTTGAAATAATAATATATTATATTAATAATAATTGGAAATTAAAAGATCTTTTACTTAATTTAATTCTTATAAATAAATCTAATACTGCAAAATTAATTATAAACTTTTTCAAATTCTTAAATAATTAATATTAGTCATAATATTTTAGCATTAATAACAGATAATAGAAGTAATATAATAGTATGTGATAATCAATTGATAGCAGAATTAGATCAAGAATTTAATAATATAACTTATACTTATTTTTTATATGCTACTAATATTATCAATGAAGTAAAAGTCATGTAAAAGATAAAATTAAAAAACTTTGCTAATTTGTTATTAAATTAAAAAGTTTATCAATATTATTGTAAAAATTTATTCTATTAGAAAGGTTAAATTTCTAAAATTAATTTTAAATATAAATGCTTGTTAAAATTTACATATTTAATTATTGCTAAACAAATTTTAATGTAAAATATCTTAAATATGCTTGTAATAATAAATCTTAAAAAACTTTTATTACAATTTATAAATGAAACCTTATTAAAATATGTATTTATTATTTTGCTATTATAATTATTGATCTGATTTATTTAACCAATGATTATTTTACCAACAAACGATTTACTGGCAATTATTTTACTGATAGGTTATTTTATCAACAGTATCATTTTACTGAAAATAAAGTAATTATACACATTTAAATTTTTAGAAATTTGATTATTTGATATTTTTTTTTCATTTCTATTTAATGTAAAATATTAATAAAGTATAAAAACTAAACTTTATTACAAACTATCAAAAATGAAAGATTATAAGCAATTTCTTAAAGAAATTTTATAAGTGGTCAGTTTTTACAATTATTATACACTATTTAAATTTGATTTTTATGTTTACAATCTTTTCTTCTTTGTTGAAGTTATGGTATTTCTCACAAAATTAAATCTATATTAAATTAAACTTGATTTTGCTCATTTTGTATATTTTTAATAATTTTAAATACACTTATATGTGCATAACCTACTAATGTCTCCCATCTTCTATGACAAGCTTTAACAGAATTTTGGGTTTGAGAAAATATATATTCAATATTATCTGTAACTGACTAAAATAAAGAAAAAAACAATAGTTTTGATCAAATAATATTTTCACTTCTTATTATATGTCTTACTCTATCATGAATATAATAATTTTAAACTATTTTATAATATTATTTACTTCTACTGGCATATTAGTTCTCAATTTATCAAATGCTGTAGAAATTTTATCTAAAGATAAAAAAGCTAAAACAGGTATATATCTAAATAATAAACTAAATTTTTATCAATTTTATATTAAATACTAAAACTAAAAGTTTGTATTTTACGATAAATATTTTAAGATAAATAAAAATAATTTCCTTTATTTTAAATTTTTTAAATACTTTACTAATTGCATTAATTGCAACCTTTTCAAAATCTGTTAAGACAAATTAAAGTTGTAAATCAATATTATGCTCATCACTAAATTTAATTAAATTCTCAAATAATTTTTTGTAGCATTTTCCAGATTTGCTAGACATTAAAGTAAAAACAAAAAACATAATTCTTGAATTTTTATTTTCAATATGCCTATAAATTAATATAATTGTTTGAATATGTTTAGAATAGTTTTAAAGATTCCATCCATAATCTAAATAGATGTTTATATTAAATAATTAATTTTAACAGAAGTTATAAATATCATCAATCTTTCATTACCTATAATTAAATCTCTAACCAAAAAGTTAATTCTATCTAAAGTTCTTTTCATATTTTCAGGAATAATAAGTCTCTTTAAAGTTTGTGATTCTATAAGCAAATCAATATGTTAAACTTATTTAATAGTTTGACAAAGTGTATCACATAATAAAAAATAAAGATACATTTCATTTGTACTATTAGATATAATAGCTTAAATAACTTATATGGGATGAGTGCTGTGAAAATGGACCAAATTGATTTTTTTTTTAAAAAAAAGTTCCTAAGTAAAATAGATATAGATTTGGTCATCTGATTCAGATCATTTGTTATTTCAAAAAAAAATTTTTTTGTCGATTTGGTCCTTTTTCCCAGCACTCACCCCATATAATATTCATCAAATTAATTTTAATAAATTAAATAAGTTGATTACGCATTTTGGTAAAAGTCTTAGATACCTTTCTATTGAAAATTATATCATATACTGTGGCTTGCAAAGAAATATTGAATACTGTGACTTTCAAAGAATGATTCACTGATTTTAAAAGTTCTGGGTCAAATGTTACCAGATTCTCTAAAATATTTAAATTTAAATTTCACGTTTCACCCAAATGAATTAAAAGTCTTTTTGGATAATTTTCGACACGTTGGATTGAAAAAATTATTAATTAAAAACAACTCTGAGGTTCTTATTGATGAGACTTTTAGCATTTTAAAAGAATTTGTAGAGAGGAAAAAGGTGAAATATTTTGCTTACGAACTCGATCGCCTTATTCAACAAGACGATCTTGAAAATACAAAGTTTAAAAATTTGGAAAAGTTGGTTAGTGAAGTTCAACCTTTTGTGAAAATGACAAAAAGTATTAATAAACAAATTAAACATAAGCAAGATGCCTGCAAACGTTTACCGCATTCCTTTAAAAAACCTTCATCCCTAAATTAGGAATCATAGATTCACAAGATAACAAATATGGTAACTCTTGGACAGATTTTTAGATAGGCACTAACTTTCTTCTTTTTCTTTTTCTGGTGATAACAATAGTCATTAAATATGCATTTAGTGAGTCTTTTAGAGGAAAAAAACAATGATAGATCGATTCAAACGGGTTTGTAATATAAATACAGGGGATAGCTAGTACTTTAAAATTAGTTTTTTGTTTCTACTTTTGTATTTACTACTTATAAAAATTAAATAAAGTTATTGGCAGTGCCACATTGTTAAAAAAAAATGATTTCAATAATTTTAACTATTTCGGATATCCGAAATGATCTATTTCAACTTCATGTATAATTGCAAGTAAGTTCGGCATTCAAAAGTGATCTCAAACTAGTAAATTAATAAAACTACTTTGTTTTCTTACTAGTTTCTCATCAGCTTCATGATATTGTCATAATGTTATGATACCTAGTTATATTCTTAAATCATGTGTTCTAAAATCAGCTAAAATTATGTTATAGTGCCAGCTGAAATTAATTGCAGATCTACTTCACAACCCGTCACTTTTTTTTATACTATTTTAGTATTTTAAAAGGCAAGCAAATAGGCATGCATCCTTAACAAAAAACCTTTTATTCAAACTGGTACAGAGGATCAGTATTCTCAGTATAGAAGCTAACCTTCAATCAGATATTGATAAGTTCAAAAGATAAGCATCTCAATATAAATCTGATATCCAATTAAACACAAAAGACCAGTACTCTTAAATTAAAACCAAGTATCCAAATTGTTACAGAAAGCTAATAACCTTAACATAGAATTTGGTATGTAAACAGATTAAGAATAAGAATAATTAATGATACTTAGATCATATATAGTGATAGTTAAATCATATGGTGAGTGATAATTAGATTATATATTGATAAAAAATATAAATAATAGGAAAGATTTAAAGGGATAGCTAGAGCGTAAAATAGATATCTAATACAGAAAATATATAAATTATATAGTGATATCTAGATTACATTATTTAGGTTATAGGATAGTAGGTATATACAAATGAATAAAACTTAATTGTTCTTATCTATAATTACATTCTTTCATTTATTATCATCCAATATTTGTCTAATTTTATCAAATATCTTTTCTTCTTTAAGGTTATAAAAATAATAGGATTTACATGATAAATAACATATTATATGCTTTTTAAAATCCTAACAAAAGCATTCTTACTATAATATAATGAAAATATATACCTCTAATTGTAATACGATTATTTTTAAGCCACTTTTGCAATTCTTTAATTATAACCTTTTTATAATGTAAAAGTTCTGAAAATGAAACTGGTTGAATATATGATAAAAGTATATTATAGTAGAAGAAAGCAAAAGTATTATACAATTTGAATTTAGATATTTAGTTAATTTATTATATGTAATTAAGCCATATTTTTTAGTAAAATATTGATTTTTAATTATATAAATGAAATATTTTTATATAATTTAAATTAATATGTTGTAATTCATAAAATCGAATTTGAAATACTTCCAAAATTTGATTTAGTGATAATATAATTAAAAGAACAAAAATTAGATTCTGTAACTTAGAAATGATAAATATTATAGGATATCATTATATAATTTTTATTTATTTTTTTGCAAGAGAAATATCTAAAAAGCAAAATATTAAATCCTATAATAAAGCTTAATACATACTATAAATTAAAATGTAATATGTTTTTACACTTTAAATTTTATATCTTTCAATACTTTAATTTTAACAATTATTAAAATATTTATTAAATATAAACTAAAAAATATATTACTAAAAAAATATGACCCAGTTACATATGATTAATTAACTAAAATATCTAAATCAAAACTATGTAATACTTTTGTCTTCCACTGGTATGATATATGTTTTAATAACTCATATTAAGCTTGCATGACTTTTAAACCCTTTAATATACTTTATATAAATTAAATAATAAAATCTAGCTTAATCTTAGACTTTAAATATTTGAGATATATAAATAATGAAAACACTATTAGAAAAGTAAATAAAATAATAAAGAAATCATGCTTATATAGGTTTTATAATTTCAAAAAAAAAAGGTTAAAATATATACATAGTTAGTTAAATAGGTTATATAGTAGTCAAATAGGTTGAAAATGCCTTTTTTATTGAGTATTTTTTTGTGATAAATTTGTTAATAGGAAAAATAATTTTGATTAATTTATATAATTAACTGATATGATATCTATGTATATTGATTAGTAATACTATACAAATTAGACTAATAAAGTATTTATATCAATATAAGTTAAATAAAATAAAACTACCTATATAAATTGATCATCAAATTCAAATTTTAACTTATTAAAACTTATAGAAAATTTTAAAATAGCTTATAAAAAACAGTTTAATAAGCTGTATTAAAAAAATCAAATATTATAAATATTTTTTGTAAAATATTTTAAAAAGATTAAGAAGGATTATTAATTTAATTTATAATATATCATTAAGATTAAAATAAGTAATTAAAAATAATAATAATAAGATATATTATCAATATTTTTAAATAAATGTATTTATAATTTAATTTTTTTATTATTTTTTTCAAAAACAAAAATTTATTTACAATTTTTTTTTAATTTAAAAAGTTTAAAATTATAAGCTATAACAAGATTTAAATAAAATTAAAAAAATTTATTATTAAATAATTAAAATTAAAGTTTATTTTTTATTAATTTAATAAAAAACTTTAATAATAAATTAAAAAAATAATTATTTATAAAAATATATTAATAAATTAATATTATAAAATTCCATTATATATTTTATTAAAATATTAAATATATATATTAAATTTTTAATCACATTTTTATTTGAGTTAATAAAAAGATTATAACATATAAGTAAGATAAAATTCTAAAATTTATATATATAATATATTATATATATTACTAATAAATCATTGTAAGTAAAAAATTACAAATAAAAATTTAATTTGAAAATTACTTTAATCATTATACTATCAAAATAGATAAGATTTACTGTTTTAGAAATAGCCTTATCTTCTATTTTCTAAACAAATCATAATGATTTTTAAGTAAAAAAAAAAATCATTTATTAAAGTAATTATCTATATTTTCATTTTACTTTTTTATTTATCTTCTAAAATTCGGTTGAGTTGATTGACCAAATAAACTTGGCTGACTTGATTGACCGAATAAACTTGGCTGACTTGATTGACCAAATAAACTAGGTTGACTCGATTGACCGAATAAACTAGGTTGACTTGATTGACCAAATAAACTTGGTTGGCTTGATTGACCAAACATACTGGGTTGGCTTGATTGACCGAATAAACTAGGTTGGCTTGATTGACCAAACATACTGGGTTGGCTTGATTGACCAAATAAACTTGGTTGGCTTGATTGACCAAACATACTGGGTTGGCTTGATTGACCAAATAAACTTGGTTGGCTTGATTGACCAAACATACTGGGTTGGCTAGTTTGACCAAATAAGCTTGGTTGACTTTGTTGACCGAACAAATTTGGTTTTGTTTGACCGAGGTTGAATAAGTTTGATTGTGTAGTTTGACCGAATAAGGTTGATGGTTTGGGCTGATTTAAATTAAATAGGCTCGGTTGCGATGATTGGCCAAAAAGGCCAGGTTGACTTGTTTGGCCAAATAAGCTAGATTGGCTCGGCTGGACATACATATTAGGTTGAGGTGCCGGTTTGATTAAATCAATTTGACTAGGTGGCTTTAATTGATTAAGTTGAGCTGCCGATGTTATTACTGGAAGATTTTTTGCCAACTCTTGTGCTGGCTTTCTTTCATCAGAGGATGTCCCTCTCGAACCTTATTTGTGAAAATTCGAAAATTAATATAAATGCAAATCTAAAGATATAAATATAAATCTACTTACTATCTATACTTGGCTCTTTTTGTACTTCAAATGGGTTAGAATTATCATGAAAATGAACTCTTCGAAAATTTAGATATTTTTCTCGAAGTTTATCTATTTCTTCATGTAATGTTGCTACCTTTCCAGTAACAGCCATGAAACTTTGATGTTGGCTACGCATAGATTCATTAAGTGCAGCGAGATCTTTATCTGTATCAAATAACAAATATATTAATAATTTAATAATCGAACCTAATTATATAATATAATGATAATTTGAACGTACTCTCGGTTTCACTTCCTTGTTGACATAACGAAGAAAAATGTCGATCTATTTCCTATATTATGAGAGAATTAAAAATCTTATATAATAATAGATTTAAGGAAGGAAAATAAAAGTTAACCTCAATTGTGGTAGTATATTGCCTCAATCGTTCTTCGAAGGAATTTACAAGGTCATGATAATATCTAAAAATACATATATTATTAAAATCATAAAAGATGAATGGATTTAAACAAATAAAACCTTGCGTTAAATTTCTCTTACTTTGAAAACACATTATCTCCAAGTTGTAAAATGTTTCCGGTTTGACCTTGGGAAGCAGCCTCATAAAACCGTTTACCACTATCCACAATTGCGATTTGTCCTTCTAGATCCTTTAATCGTTCGTTTATTAGATTATGAGCAGTTTGTAGTTCATTCTTCAAGGCGTTCAATTTCTACACGGTATATGTTCAGCAGGTTAGCCCGGCCTATATGTGGACAATCGATTATTGTCACACAATGAATAATGAAGCCAAATGACAACTTGCTGCAATGAATATTAATGCAAACCTGAAACAAAGCTCGAGATTCATCAGCAACTTCTTTTACATAATCATTCAAATCCGGTATATGCGTGGATTCAATACTCGACATTATTATTTTTTGGTTTTGTATGAATTGCCTGAAAATATATTAAGAATAAAATAAAAAAAATATACTAAATATTTATTGCCGACATATATGACAGCAAATATATATATAAATAATTCTTCTTAATAATAAAGGATACTCTATATCAGTAATTATTTTTTGATCTTGTTCATTAAGTTCTGAAAATTTGGTTGCCTTTGTAATATTAGCTGACAGTTGTCCCCTAAAATTATTTTTAAATAGTCAAAATCATTATAATTAACTAGGAAATCCGAAAATTTTAATTATCACGAACCCTTGCGTTAATTTTACGAGCGTTCTGTTAATTTGAAAAACAATCAATTCAATATTAGTTTAAATTTAATCTTATCGAAACTTTAAATGAAATGAAAAACACCAACTTTTCTATTTCTGACGCAAGACCCCTAAATATAAATAAATAAGAACATTTTAAATAGGATATTTAAATATTAATAAAAATTCTTTAAAACGTACCCTTGTGTTGTTCCCAAAAGTGTAGGATTAAATCCCGTAAGTCCGGTCCCTATTCCGGAAGATGCAGAAGTAAGGCCAAATCCAAACCGCGGTGCAGAAGAAGCAGGAGGGGTAAAACTTGAAGATAATCCAGTTCCAAACTTTGGTTGTCCGAAAGGAGTACCTGTTCCAAACGTTGGCAATGACGAAGTAGTCGCCGTTGACAAGTTAAAAGTTCTTCCGAACGCGTTTCCTAATCGAAATACAAAAAAAAAATTTTAGATCTGTAGTAGATCAAGAATTATTTAATTTTAGCTACCTGATTGTTGTGTGTTCCAGGCAGGAGTTCTTTGCGCATTGAATAAAAAAAACAATTTCAGATATTTATTAAGTCAATTAAATCTAGAAGCAACTTTCGAATAAAATTATACACACTGTGACATATTCAAAAATGTTTTCGAAAAGACGAGAGATCTAAGGAATCATAAACGTAGATCCCTATAAGATAAACAAAAGAGAAGTTGGTTGTACAAATCGTTTACTTATTAAAACACGTGCAAATCGAAAATCGTTTGAACTATCCAAACCATCCTTTAATAATATGGAGGTACCAAAAGTTAAAAATTTCGAACTACCTGAAGCTGTGAAAAATATCGAACTGCTACCTGCAATTGTCAAAAACATGGAGCTGCCTACGGCAGTAAAAAATCTTGAACTTCCAGAAGTAGTTAAAAATATTGAGCTTCCGGAAGCAATGAAAAATTTGGATATATCTAATGCTGTGAGAAATGTTCCAGCAACTGTTATGAATAATGTACCAGAATCTATGAAAAATATCCAGGTTCCGAAGTCTATGAATACAGCAATGTTTTCTTGTGAGTAGTCTTTGATAATTTGTCTAAATTAACCATTAATGTATAATTTAGATTTGCATCGAATTAATTATATTGTTATATTACTAATCATTTGTCAACGCTTAGCATTCGCGACAACTGCCTTAACCAGTGTCGCGTCTTTGACAAAGACATTTCAGCAAAAAGTAGAAGAAACGGCAAAAAATTTACAACATGAGCATGAAGAATTTGTTAGACAAGTTAATGAGGAAGCACATAAACCTAAAGCTGGAACGGGTAGCTTTTTTTTTCATTTCAAAATTTGTTCATTTAGCCAAATATCGAGGTTATTTGATTATACAAATTTGATTTTAGAAGCCGTTGCTCCTTGGGTAGGACTTCCAAATGAAGAGAACCTTAAACAGCAAATGTTAGCATTATCCCATGTAAGGAATAAAATTTGATCAGATCTGAAATTTCGCGAATCAATATTAATCACAATCTTAATTTACCTTCGTTAGGACAAGCGAAATTTCACAATTCCTCCACCAGAAAATACAAATTTTCAATTTGATATGAATATATTTTTTCAACCAGCTATGGCTGCTTTAAATGCTGATCCTAACCTTAATTATATGCGCTTTGAGCTTGTTCCAGCTCAGTAAGTGTTTATCTATATAAAAATCAGTTATTAACAATGAATTATTAGATAGGAATTTTTTTTAAAAAAAATTTTTTTCCTTAAAAAAAAAGTGTGCAAGAACCAACATTTTGGAGGAATTATTTCTATAGAATATCTCTAATTAAGCAAACTTCATTGGGCTCAATTGATTCTATAGTTTTAGAAAATGAGGTTTATTCAAAAGATCCTAATGAAGAATCAAGAAAGATTGAAGAAAAACAGGAAGAAAAACAGGAAGAGAAAAAAGAAGAGGTAAGTATTTTACTTAAATTATTATAATATTTATCATAACTTTACGAACTAATGGTTTTAACTGCAAAAAAAAAAAAAAAATAATGATAAAGGATAAAGAACTAGAGAATTCATCAAACAAAGAAGTCTTATTTGATGCAAATAAGAGTGGAGATGAATCGGGTATGTCTAATTCAAAAAATTCGTTTTGTCAAAATATATAATATATATTTTTATTTATTATTATTAAAAAAAAAACTAGATGCTTGGATTCAAGATTTTGCTACAGCCGCTGGTATAGTAGGCACAGATGGTGATGAAGAGGAACCTGATAATTGGGAGGAACAGTTAAACCAGCATATATCCTCAGATTAATTTTATAAAAATCTTTTAACATCGCATTTTATTTATTTTATTTAATATTATATCTCAATTCTAAATTCTTGTATAAAAAATTGCTATATTCAAAACATAATTTAAATAGCAACGCTTCTCTCGGATTATCATCTTGCATCACCCCGTTTTGTTTTGTACATAGCGTTCATACACTCGTGTACCTTTAATGTTTTATAATTTTGGTTTTTATCTAATAATTTTTATCTTATACTTTCTTATCAATCATTAATAAATATATAGTATTTATGATTTTAACTAATATCAGGTAAATTAATAAATTTGGTTTTGTTAAAAGTATTATGTAATAATACAAGACAGATATCTATTCTTATATTGATCATAAAAATAACTTGAGTATTTGTTAAAGTTTCAAGTTCAAAAATACATATTAATATATAAGTTTAATAAATTAACAAAACCTGTTAAAATGAAAAATCATACCTTTGAAATTAATTTTCAAAATTTGGTATAATTATATTTTTGACTTTTCTTTTATAAAAATTTCAAATTATCATAATTAGCTTATATTTTTAATATTATCTAACTTATTTAATATAATAACCTAAAATAATTGTAATATATAAACCACTATAATATATATTATTTAATATTTAACTTACTTTTATTAAAATAAAAATGTTTTTTTTTTTTTATTATAATATAAAATATTAATATTAAAATAAAAATTAGATTTAATATTAATTATTTTAAGCAAGATGAGTTTTGAACAGTCAGATTAGATCGGATAATTGACTTGATCTAACCTGATAAAGTCAGGTCATAAAATTAAATATACATTTGACCTTATCTGATCTGATCTGATCTGTATATCATATGATTTCAGATCAATTAGGTTATATCTGAATCAATCTAACTTTTATAAAAAAGAAAAATTTTTTAATTTATTAGTTAAACAACATTTATTTTTAATGAAAATAATTTAATTCAATTATAAAAGTAATACAATTATCTCTCTATTTAATCACTTTTCATATAAGTATAACCACTATATAATCAACAAAATTTTTATGTCTAAATTTATAATTAAAAAAATAACATCATAATGGTATTATAATCACTATTACTTTTTTGCTCTCTATATAGTTACATAATCATTTAATAATTACTTATTTATTGATTTATCTAATTTCATGATAAAATTAACAATATTTTAAGTTATACTTGCATATAACCTTATTAAGGATTGGAATCGATTTTGTGAAAATTGATTCAACATAATAAAATGAATCAAATCAAATCAAATCTTTTTTATTTTTTACATATTAATCGATCTAACTCCAAAGTATTTTTCAAAGCTGCTTAAATGTTGATTATTTTGCTAAAATTAGAAACTGATATGAAACCAGGTTGAACGTTTATTTAAAAAAATTTGAAGATTCAATTAAATTGATTCTAATCCCTAAACCTTATTTAATATTTTGTAATGCATCTAAAATAATATTTATATAGTTATATTATATGCTATCAATATTAGAAATTAGTTTTACTATGCTAATCATCAGTAACCTATAAAATAAAAACGTAATAAGCATATCAAATATTACACTAAATGATCAACAATAAAACTCAATTTCTCTAATCCTGCAGATCTACCTAATAAGCCTAATGTTCATGATTTCACTTATTTCTATTATTTCTATTATATTTATTATATTACTTATATTTACTATCTTTTATATAATCATTGTATCTTATATATTAGCACTTGTAATTACAAATTTAGTTGGTTTATAGTGTAACAACTAGTTAGCCATAACAAATTAATTTTATATAAATAGAATAACTTTTTGCTCAAATTGTAAATTAACTCTTTTGTAAGTTCTTAAATACTTGTAAGTTTCAAGTAATAAAGGAATCAACTTTGAAATATAATTACTTTTTTTTCACATTAATTAAAAGTTTTAGATTTAAGAAAATTGCTAGCTTATTCTCAATTGCTGAATTAATAGTTTATTAATAAAAATAAATTGCATAGAAAAAGGTAGCATATTATTTGCTGAGTGATCAAATACCTTGTCTTTCTTAAATCCTGCAAAAAGTAGAATTTTTCAATCAAAGAAGAAATTAAAATCAAGACCCTTTTAATCAATATAAAAGAAAATCATATAGATCTACTATCAAGTTTACTATTGCTTATATTCAAGAAGTTATTGCATTAAGTAGCTCAAGTGAAAACTAACTAATCTAATCAATTTCACCTTCTTCAATTATTCAACTTTATCCAATTACTTTAAAAAGTTCAAATGATGAAACAATTACTCAAACTAATTTAAATACTATCCCTAAAACTTCTGAAACTTTTGATTCAGTCAAAGAAATTATTACCTATACTAAAGTAAATAAAGAATTCTTATTAAACATTAAACATAAAAGACAAAATATTGTGAATATTATTATCTCATAAGATGAAACTGAATTCACACTTTTAATTATTACTAATTTCAACTTTAAATAGTTGCTAACTGATTATTCTTAAAAATCACCTATTCAATTTTCAAGTTTAACTACTAAACAAGTAAAAGAATCTTTTCGAATAATTTTAAAAAGTCAAATTAAAGATCACCTGAAAATAATACATTTATTTTAATACTATTTTACCAATCATAAGATGAGAAACATTTTAAGAATCAATAACCTCTAGTTTATTTAATACTATTGTAATTGGAAATATAGGAAATAGACCTTTCGTACTCTCACTAGTTATAACAAGTATTCTAATATTTAAAGGAAAACAATTTCACTTATTTTACTCAATTAAATAAACTTAATATTTCTTCTAACTCTATAATATCTCACTTTAATAATTTATTTAGAAAAAATAATATAAAAACTCCTAGTATTACATCAGGAAGTAATAATCAACTTCAACAACTAACTTCTATAGTATTATCAGACATTTAATAAAGTAACCCAATTAATAGTTTGAATACAATGGGAATTAATACTGCTATAACTGAAAGTAGTAATACTAGAACTAGTCATACAATAACAGAAATAGACTTTAGATAATAACAACAAACTCAAACTACTCAACTTTAATAGAATATTTTTCAATTTAATCAAGGTAGTAATTAAAACACACAATTAGCTCAGGTTCTTCAACAAATTACATTTACTTTGCAAATAATAGTTGTAAATAATAATAATGCTGGATATGAACAAGTTAACTATGCAGAATTTAATATAGTAAAACCAAATTATTTTCATAAACTTAATAGTAAAGATCCATTTGAATAGATTATCACTTTTGATCGAATCGCTACAGTAAACCAATAGAATAATAATAAAAAATCAGCTATCACAGTCAGATATTTAAGGATAAGGTCTTTTGATTGATGGTTACATATATGTTACATATATGGGTTGTGAGCTAGGAAAATGAGGTTCTGGGACATTTTAACCAAAGTTAAAATTTTTACTTTATATTAATGTT
>CAMKVN010001426.1:0-18649 GCA_946474995.1 Funneliformis geosporum | reverse complement strand
AGTTTAATAGTAAAAATTCACCTGTTACTAAACTTACTTTGTAAAAGCTATTTTTGAAATTTTTTAATGCAATTACTCATAATTTTCTTAATTAAACCTTTATAATAACTTTATTTTAATATATTATTGTAAAAATTAAAAAAATTTTTTATATTCGATTCGATTCGATTCGATCAAATTCAAATTGATTTAAATTGATTTAATCAAATATTTGAGTTTAATTTGATTTAATTTTGAGGAACCCTACTTACAACATCACCTACCTACATATTCATGGATCTGACCAAAAGCCTTATTCTCACTATTCTTTACAATTTTATCAATTTGCATCTCACTTCAAAGGATCTTACAACAGCGGTGATCTCTGACTTCATGTATTTTATATTTGCTCAATCACAAATTATTTGGCTGAATAAATGTTCAGTTTTCAAAGATTTTGAAAAGTCATATGATATTACGGATGTGCTTAAGCGTTCCCATACAGAGGCGTCTGGTTATCAGTTTCTTTCATCTCTTTCTAACTTTTCTTCCACTGACTTGATTTCTAAGATGATCTGTTTAGGATTGTATTGGTCAAATTTTTAGTGCAGTAGGGACTAAGCCCTTTTCTTTCTCTGGTGATTTACTGGAAGGTGATGATGTAAATTTTCTTTTTTATTTGATTCTGGAAAAGTGCAGGGTCAGTTTTGATTTAGGATAGTATTTTTATTATTTTAAATAGAGATTTTCATAACTTCTGTTTTAATGTAATTTTTTATTATTATCTTTAATAAAGATTTTGCGAAACTACCGCATTTTTAAAAAAAAAAAAAAAAATTTGGGCTGATGAAATAAAAAATAATGGTAAAAAAAAGAATGAAAACTTATTCAATATCATTACTGCTCTCACATATTTTTACATGATTGATAATGCATTTGATATAAAAGAAAATTCTGTAACTGAAAAATATACTTTTATTAACTCCTTATTTATTCACTTCAATGGATATTAAGGCTCTATATATATTTTCAAATTCAGAAAGTTCTTTGTATATTTTGAATCTAAGGTATACTCTTACAAAAATACAGAAAACACAATATAATCCTATTTTTATCATTATTGATTTTAGTGTAAAACAATAACGATAAGATGCTGAAAAAGGCAGGATAATTAAAGTTTCAGATATATCACTATTTATTAAATCTGATATAGTACATAACAACTTTATTAAATATGAAAAGATCTCTTATTTCTTTATGATTATTAGAGGATCCTGGCAGATCGCATTTATTGTATTTGAAAATCCTGAAGTTGAACCCACTGAACCCACTGACCTGGACCCATACAAATTGCTCTCAGACAACAATTCAATTGAAATTAACTGGTCTGTCATATAATACTGATCAACATCAATTAATCGATTTTCTATTTACACATCAAAGCTAAATCTTTTATTGGTTAGCCAGTGGAAACTTGCCACGCTTCGTGGTTGCACGAATGTTTTTTTATCAATAATTTTTTGAAAATTTCCATTCAACCTTTCGAATTAATACTTAGCATTCTCTCTCCTTTTTTTTTTTTTTTTCTTTTAAAAAAAATGCGATACATTTACGACGAGCAGGGCGTTACTTTTAACTATTTTATATTAACGTTTTTATCATTATTTCTTATTCCAACCACTCTTTCTTTGTTTTTGAATAAGAATAAGGGTTGGTTTTTTTTTTTTTTTTTTTTTTTGTCAAAAGCCTCTAATTTTTTTCTTCTGAAGTATTTCCTATAAAAATGTATATATCTTAAACTTTGTATAGATTCGACATTACGCAAATCTACTTGCAATTGTGAAGCATGTTTACGTAAAGAAAATTTTCTGAAAAATCGTAAAACGAGTCTATCCGATCGTATCAACAAAAAGTTTGTATAAAATTAAAAACATATTTCTTATTTAAGATCAATAATTTATTTAATTGCTTTTTCTAAATGAAGGGCTATTTTTGCTGCAGTCGGATGGGTATTCTTTGCTTATTTAATTTACCAGATTACAACCGTAAAATTTGAAATTGATGTATGGGACCCATATGAAGTATTGGGCATTTCTGAGGTTGGTATCTTTATACATAACATTTAATTACCTTAGAAATTTGTTACTAGAAAATAATATTTTTACAGGGTTCAACACTTCCACAAATTAAAAAACATTTCAAAGAGCTCAGTAGAAAATGGTGATTATCATATCGTTAATATTGTGCTTATTTTTATATAACGTTAAATAGCATTATTAATTTGCTTTTATAAGGCATCCTGACAAGGCCCCAGCAGATCAGAAAGCTGAATATGAAAGTAAATTCATTGACTTTACTAAAGCCTATAAAGTGTAAATATTATTGTTTTGTTGTTCCGTGTTATATGCTTTTTAATAGTCTTAAAATATATGATCCGTTTTAATTAGATTGACTGATGATGATATACGCAAAAATTATGAGGAATGGGGTCATCCCGATGGTAAACAAGGTTAGTTCTTAATCAATTACATTATGTTGAAAATTCATGTAAGTTATTAAAGTTGATTGAAAAGCTAAAAATTTTGTATTTTTTCAAATATAGCTTATTCTTTGGGTATTGCCCTACCGACATGGTTGATCGAAGCCAAAAATAGTCCATTTGTGCTAGGTATTTATGCTCTTGCGTTTGGAATAGGCCTTCCCTTCTTTGTAGTAAGTATAAATATAAAGATTATATCTTATTAAAATGGATTATAAGATTGATATTTTATTTATATAGGGTCGATGGTGGTATAGTTCTAATTCTTATACCAAGGATAAGATTAGAACTCATACAATGGACTTGTATTTCAAAGAATTGAGAAATAATTCCACCATAAGGCAGATATTAGATTTGCTTTCTGCCTCAGTGGAATATAAGGAATTGGTGGAACAGCGAGCATCAGATGAAACATTGTTACCACAAGTAACATCGTCAGTGAAAGAAGAATTGGACAAAAGATTTAGTGAAAAATATCAGATGAGCAAAAGAGTAAGTGTGAAGCTTTAACATAGCAATTTCGGGATTTTTTTTAATTAAATTTTCCATCTGTATTTTTTATTAATAAATCTATAGTACACCGCACCATATTGTCAAAAAGCAAATGCATTGCTTCATGCTCATTTATTGAGGGTCAATTTTTCTGATGAAGATTTGTTGAAAGGTATGATTTTTTGAATCATTTTTATATTTAATTTTGCATTCATTGGTTTAAATATTATTATTTGCTATATTTGTAGATAAATATTTTATTGTAGAGCGTTCTATACACCTTATCAACGGTATACTTGATATTGCATTAGCACATCGTTGGCTTCAAACAAGTTTACGTTGCATGGAGCTTTCACAACTTTTAGTTCAAGCAATGTGGTTTCAAGAGAATATGCTTGTTCAATTACCTTACATTAATCAGGATGTATTAAAAACAATGAAGATAAAAAAAAAAAACATAAGAAATATTGCACAACTTCGCGATTTAAGTGAAGAAGAAAGAAAGTAAGTCTGGAATCTTAGTCTGAATTTTTATGAGAAATTATAATTTATTGTAAGATTATTTATTTCGATAATTTTAATATCCATTATTTAAGCAATGTATTCAAAGGATCATTTTCTCCCTCTGAATATGACTCTCTTATGCGAATCGCTAAATTATATCCACTTTTACAAGTAGATCGCGCATATTTCAAAGGTATGAAAATTTTTGTTTTATTGGCATTCAAATAAGAGTCATGTCATTCCAACCCTTTTTGAATTATTTTTAGTTGTTGGAGATAAGATTATAACACCTGGATCCATCGTTACTTTAATTATTAAGCTTAGAATAGTGAATTCAAAATCAAAAGCCGAGGAAATTAAAATGAATGGAGTTAGTAATGATGACGACGATGATGAAGAAGAAAAAGGTAGTTATCTTGATAGTGAAGATGAATTGTTATATGGTGGAAACAAAAATAAACAAATTTCGAACGAAAAGAACGATTTTGTACATGCACCCTATTTATCAAGAGACAAAAAACCATATTGGTGGATATTTATGGCAGATGATAAAAAAGATAAAATTATTATTGAACCAATGAAGGTCACAGATATTGTTACAACTAGGACAATTAAACGTCAATTTCAAGCACCACAAGAACCAGGTTTATATTCGTTTGTTGCATATATTAAGAGTGATTCATATGTTGGTACTGATATAAGAAAAGATTTAAGGGTAAATACATTTTATTAATGTCATAAATTTTATTTACATTACTAACAAAAAACTGTTTAAAAAAAAAAATTAGCTTGATGTTAAAAAATTATCAGAACTTCCTCCAGAAGAGGAACTTGATGATGATATTTCAGAACCTGAGGAAGATTCTCTTGCGGGACAAATGAAATTAATGAGAGAACAAGGATTTGCAGCTGCAGTGGCAGGAGGAGGTGGAGATCAGAAAACGAAGAAAGAGGATGATGATAGTGATAGTAGTGACAGTGATGATGATTAATAAATAAATAATCTCATTATTTACTAGTAAGGTTTTTGGGTTTTGGTTTTATATAAGATTTCGATTCGGTATACTTTCCGATTTTTTATTTATTTATTTATTTTTTATAGAAAATCTGTCAATATTAAAAGTACATTAAATGTGCCTTGCGGAATAAGCTCAATAGCTCAATAGTTCATAATTAAAAAAAAAAAAGATCTTTGAGTAAATAGATCAAGGCTGATTAATTTACCCACTAAATGATTAAGAAAATTGTAAGGAAACTTATAAAGCAATTTTCTTTAAAATTAAGTGGGATTAAAAATTTTTTAAAAATAAATATTATGTTTGTTAATATTCCAACAATTACATACAGTGAAAAATGATCAACATTTGTGGAAAGTGCAATGATCTATTTAATTAAATATTTGCTACCATAATAATATCTCTACCTAATTGCTCATATTTTACATTTTTCAAATTTAGAATCTTATCTTCATTCTCCTAAAAGAAAAAAATTTAATTTTTCAGTATTAAATCATGAATTATAGAATATGATAACATACCTCTATAGATAGTTTGTCACCGATACAAGATATTGCATTTGATCCAACGAATACGGGAGCAATAGTTATTATAAATAAGTTTGGCAATCCACTTTTTAAAAAAGATTGTATAATCCTTGCACCACCTTCTACCATAAGACGTTTAATTGAGAAAGGTGGAGATTGTAATATCGACAATAAATGCAAAAGAGAAAGTTGTCCTACGAATCATTATTTATTAATGTTAATTTAATTACATATAATAATATGATAAGAAAATAAAAGATGAGAGTTACCATTTTGATCCGAATCTATAGAAATAACTTTCGCTCCTGCTTGTTCTAATAACTATTTATAACCAACCTAATTCGTATCAAGTAATAATTTATTTATGAACTCAACGCAATAGTTAATACGTACCTTTCGTTTATCATTGTCACAATTATGACTTGTAAATATCCAAGGTGATTTACATTCATTAAATGTTAACAATTTAGCCGATAGAGGAAATCGCAATTTTGAATCCAAAATTATAGGTTGAGGTTGATTGATTTTTAATTCTTTCCCAATTTCCAACAATCTCGCTAAGAATTAAAACGACATAATTAGAAAGAACGTATTTAGGTAAATAACCAAGTAAATATTCACCAGTTAATCTTGGATTATCGTTTAATATTGTACCGATGCCAACCATAATTCCATCATGAAGAGTTCTCATTCTAAAATATCAATTAATGTTTACAAACAAAAAAATTCATAAACGATATAACCTTTTTTCTCAAGTTTATGATACCTATGAGTCATTATCATTGATTCTTCACAACTTAAAAGAAGTTGTTTACCACCTTGCCCAGAGATTTTACCATCTAAACTTTGTGCATATGTCAATGTAACAAATGGTTTATTTTCTTGTATAATTGTTTCTTTTGAATAATAAGGGGATAGAAATGTTTCAACTTTTTCATAGATCGACATTTCTAAATTCGCACTCATCATAAATATATATTCTGGACATTAAGTAATCTTTTCATTCCAACCTTGCATCTGGAATTATTTATACAGTATGCTGAATTATTCATATCGATAGTTTTTATCAATCATTTATATAGTAGATAATCTTTTTTTTTTTAATAAATAGGTGATTTTTTTTTTTGAAGTTTTTTTTTTTTTTTAAAAAAAAAAATGGTAAAATGATTTTTTTTTTTATTTAAAACGAATTTTTTTTTTCTTTTCATAATCCGATTTTTTTTTTTTTTTTAAGACCACACAAATTCAACCGGATGCGTTAGATTTCGATAATCAAGTTTTCGATATAGCATTTCACCCATCCGAAAATATCATTGCGACAGGGTTAATAACTGGAGAAGTATTCTGGTACATCATGATCATTCAACTGTCAATTAAAACTTAATTTGTAACTTTAATCATTTTTTATCTTTTTAGTCATCGATACGATAACAATGAGAATATAAACATATTATCAATTCGTCCACATAACAAATCTTGTCGTGGTTTAGAATTTAGTCATGATGGTGCTGGTATGTATTTATGGATTTTCAAAAAAAAACCATAAAAATAAAAATAAAATTAATTTCTTTTTTTAATTTTAATTCAGCTTTGTTTAGTGTATCAAAAGATAGATCGATACAAGTAATAAATCTTGAAACTGGGGAAACTCTCGTAAAGAAAGTTGATTCACACGAGTAAATATCTTTTTCTTAATTCAAATTCTTGAAGAGAAAGCTATTAATCATAAATCGATTTATAATTAGTTATCCCATCTATTGTATATTACGATTAAACGAAACTACATTAGCTACAGGCGATGACAACGGGATTATCAAAGTAGTTCATTTTAGCATTGAAGAGACCTTTTTTTTAAAAAAAAAAGCCTTTTTTTTTTATTCTCATTTCATTCATTTAGTTATGGGATATAAGAAATGGAAATGAAATTATGGAATATTCCGAACACCAAGATTTCATTTCTGATTTTGCATTTCGTTCAGATACAAGAACTCTCTTATCTACCAGGTAACGTTGAAATACTAATACTTTCCCCCCCTCCTTTAAAACGAACTTTTAATCTAAATTTCCTTTTTGATGTTAAAGTGGTGACGGAACATTATCAATTTACGATATACGTAGACCAAATTTAATTGCAATGTCTGATAACCAAGACGATGAATTATTGTCTGTAACCATAGTTAAGGTAAATTTCACTCATAGACCTACCTCGAAACATACCTTCTTCAATCTTTTTTTTAAAAATTTAGGATGAAAGAAAAGCTGTAGTAGGGACACAAGAAGGAATTATAAATTTATTTACATGGAATAATTGGGGAGATACATCTGATAGAATAGTAGGTCATCCACAATCAATTGATACGTTGGTTAAAATTAACGAGGATTTGGTTTGTACAGGTTCTTCTGATGGTATAATTAGACTTATTGGTATATTACCAAATAAGTTTTTAGGCGTAATAGGAGATCATGAAGATTTTCCTATCGAATGTTTAAAATTATCACATGATAATAATTTATTAGCAAGTTGTTCTCATGATAACACTGTAAAATTTTGGGATATAAGATATATTTATGATGAGGATGAGGATGAAGGTGAAGGTGAAGAGGATGAAAAGAAAAGCGATAAAGATGATGAAAATATGGATTTGGATATGGATGAAAAATCAAGAGGAAATAAAAACAAGAGTAAAGAACAAACATTAGATAGTGAAATAAATTCATTTTTTGCCGATTTATGAAATTAATAAATAATTTCGAATTTTAAAATTTATTTATATTTGTCAAAAAAATTTTTTTTTTTTTGATTTTACTCGATAAGGGTTAATTCTCTCACTCTATTCTTTGCATATACGTCTTTATATTGATTCCAAATATTGTATAACTCTTCGATATATTTCTCTTGTACCTTAAGGAGTTGTTCTTCTGTTGGATTTTCAATTTTGTCAACCGGAATTGGTTTTCCAACAACTGTTGTAATTTGTCTCCTGTGAGGTAAAACACCAAAGTTATCTACAACAAGAGTATGATATTAATAAAATAAATTGTAAATTGTAATATATATTCTTTTTATTTTGTTGTCACTTACAATTAAATACACCACGACCATGAAAAAGAGGCATCGTCCAACCGGATAATTTTTGTATCGTCTTTTGAACCTTCCAGATTTTGCCTCCTTTGGGATTATCAGCCTGATCCCATATATCATTTTCTCCAAATGAAAATACAGGACACAGACAAGCTCTTTTTCACATCAAATCATGAGTTAATAATCCATTGCATACTCGAATAGGAAAATGATCCGCTTTCTTTTAAATGACTTACCCGTTACGAACGGCTAATTTTATGAAACCTAACCTTCTTTTTAAAACTAAATCGTAAACTCCGGGACGCGCATTTAAACTTTCCCCAGCACCACCAACTACAATTAAAATGGAATGCCCATGACCTTTCCTTAAAATATTTTCACAAGATTGTCTGGATACTGAAGCACAACCTTGAGCCATTAAATAATCACGATAAAGTGGAATATTAAAATTAGTCGTGAGAGTTAATAAACGACATGTAATTCCGGGAAATAATTTGGAGAAATTATTTGCTTCAGTAACAAAATTTGTCCATGCTCCAACTGAAATAACTCCATGTGGATGATATCCAAAAACGTAATTTTTTGTTGGATCTAAATCGACTTGCTAATAATTAAATTGAATTCGTTTAAATTTTCAATTTCTTCAAATCAAAAAGACCTTTCAATTCTTGAACATACCTTAATTAGTTTTATTGGAAAATAATCAGCGTACCATCTCCAAAAGGGAGCTTTTCTGGCGAATTCAAACCTTCTACCGCCATTTTCCGGTGCAATGTCAAAAAGGACAAATAACAAATAAGCAATGATCCATGGTAAAAAGAAAACTATCGTGCAAGATATGAAGAAAACAAAAAGAGTTGCCGGTAAAGAAACCAGCCACATGAAAACTACTGCTGTTTGACGTCGTCTTTTAAACGGCACATTAAGTGGTGCCAAACGAATAATAGGTTGCGTATCTGTACTATTCTCGTTAACAATCTTATCTGCCATTATTCTTTATAGAGTTAATGAACTCCTTTAAAATCTAAGCTTATTCTCAGAATCAAAGGATTTGAAAAAATTCTTTTGAATCATGTAAATCTCGCGCAAACTTTTTTTTTACAACGTAAAGATGTATTAGATAGTTAGTCGGAGTTGATTATTAATCAAATGTAAGAAACGCAAAGAAAAAAAAAAAGAGAGAGAGAGAGAGAAAAAAAGAGAGCAAATAAGCTAAATTCTATATTTGAAATAAAAGGGTAAATTATTGGTTTTGCGGTGGTTATCTTGTAATCAAAAGTAACACACACTTCAAACATCCGGATGTTCATTGAGAAAAGGCAGGAAAAGCAGGTGATTATCAACTCTTTTCATGTCCTAATTAGAAATGTTTCAATATTTACAGATTGAAAATAGTTCCCGCGTAAATACGTGAATCTAGAAAAAAGATTTTCAACTTGCAGAAAAGTTTGTAACTGCGCATTTCGATTGACCGACGTCCACGAGGACAAATTCTCCAATAGTCAATAATAGACAACACATTTGACTTATTTGCAATTTTCAAACTTCACCTTATTTCATTTTTTTGTTTCTTTTCCCATACTCTTTTTTTTTTCTTTTTTTTCCATATTTTTATTTTCAGTATGGACGCTAAAATGGAAATTGAGTTTTTTCGTGCCGTTATGAAGAATAGGCCAGTTGGTAAGTTGAAATTCTATATTTACTTACTTTTTAATTGCCACCATAATTTTTTATAAAACGTTTATTATAGGAATCCATAGACATTTTCGTATGGTGAATATACATCGTGACTTTAATGAAAACAGTCCGGTAAAATGTTCAATACCACAACTTTGGGATCAGTTTAGTAAATATTTCAACGTAGAAAAGCTTGAAGAATTGGTAAATAATTATTTATTTATACACTCGGAATATTATCAAAAATTCGGGCTAATTTTCATACATATTTTTATAGGAACGTGAATTCGATGATGAAGGTGATGAGGATAAACCACATGCAGAATTTAGTCTACCTATGGATGAATATTATAATCTCATTGCTGAGCATCGAAAGGCCGGTTCTTCACGTGGTGCTTCACCTTCACCGGCGCCTTCAAAGACTCAAAAGGGAAAAAGAGAGCTTTCGTCCACTCCTTCGCATACCGCTTCAATCGAAACATTATCACCTGAACCTGAAGGTTATGTATCAGATGATCATCAAAATATATATTTGATCACTTTTCACTCACACCTTTTAAAAATTTAAATTTAGCAGATGCAAAGAAAAGCGGCAGAAGAACAAGAAATGCAAGAAAATCGGATGCTTCAGAATCTGTAAGAACTCCAGCACCACCAGCAAAGCGTGGTAGGTCTAGAAAAATATCGGATGCTGTTCTAACGTCATTTGGACCTTCCAAACGTGGTGGCCGTAGAAAGCAAAAATAATTGTTGCCAAACCCAATTGCGATCTATATATTCCTGATCGACGTGAATTAGAACAGTTAGTGGCGTTCTTGAATAACGAATAAAATCTTGTATTTTTACTTTATTTACCGGTAAGGTTTAGCTTGTTCTTTAAAAAAAGGGAGAAAGGGACAACATGCCAATTTTGTCGATTTTGAATCTGTAAAGAATATCTATCTGCTTTTATTAAAAGTTTCATAAACTAATGAATCTGTTAAAAAAAAAAAAAAAAGAGAATAAAAAAAAAAAAATCGGTTGAGAAATTAAAATAATTAAATTATATTTTTTATTCTAAAAAGAAAAAGCTATAAAATTATGACACTTTTTAAAATAAAAAAATTTTTCAACTTAAATAATATATAATTAAGCAAAAAAACCTTTTTATTTTTTTTTTTTTTTAAAGGAAATGAAGAGACAGGCAATAAAGATAAAAAAAAATAGGCAGGGAAATATTTTTAAACGAATTAATTAATACTTCCATATTAAAGAAATAAAGAAATTCAACACATTATCGATTCTTTATCCATTTTATATATCATGAGATGTAGAATTTGTTGCTTCTTTCATCATCAGTATTGGATTGTTCACAACAATATAATATTCCATTAACTTCTTTAAATGTTGTCAAAGGAAAATAGTTCATCTCAACAAATACGTTAAAGGTTGGAACCTAAAAACGTAAAAAAAAATTTCGATTTATAAAAAAGAGACTTTATATATATATATACAAGTGCCTTATTAAAAAAACCACAATAAAGTAAATTCAAGAAAAAATTTCTTTTGAAAGATAGAATTTAAAATAAAAATAATAATAATAATTTCCATCTTTTTACTCTTCTGCTTCTATTATAGAATTTTCAAGTTTAACGTTATCTTTTGGTTCATCATTATTATTATCATCATTAAAAGATTCTTCAACACTTTCATCGAATCCAGAATCCATCCTTTCTTTTTTCTTTTGTTCATACCATCGATGTTTACGTTCTTTACTTTTCAAAGTTGCCAACTCCTTACCCATTTCAATTTTCTCCTTTTCAAGTTCTTCTAAGGCTATTTGCGCCTTGTCAGAATCTTTTTGTGTTGATTTGGACCTCACAACTTCTATAGCCATTTCATACTGTGTCTCTTTAACTTTCAATTTACGTTCTAATTCCGCAATCCTTGCGTTTCGATGTTCACTATTTTGAGCAGCATGTGCATTTCTCTTAGCACGAAGAGTTGCGCGTGATGCTCTCGAACCTGGTTTAGGGGCATTCGGATTTAATTTTGAGCGTGATGCACCACGTTTGTAACTATATCCCTCACGCAAAAGTTTTTCTTTGGCCTTTTCAAATAACATTCCTTTATTAGCCACTAAAGCTGGATCTTGAAGAGCCAACTCGATAGCTGCACAATTAATAGCCTGTTCATATGAGGTCAATTGCCTTGGACTATTCTTTCCATAAATGGTCGCATGATGTATAATAACATCCTTTGAAGTTGTGGAATTATTGATCGGTAACGAATTTGAACTTTCTGAAAGAATAATATTTGTAGGTGTAGAAAGAATATCTTGAGGTGTTTGTTCGTGTTCCATAAATACATCTTGATCTTCTTGCATTGGTTGAACCGTATTATGCAAAAATGGAGGTTGCATCTTTGCAGGTTTTGTAGGTTTATTATCTAAATACGTTGGTGTCTTTTCACCTGCTGGAGCTATCTTTACCAATTTGCGTGTTGGACTCATAGAACCTGTTTGAAACTCAACGGGAGACTAGATTATATATAATATTTAATTATGATAATGATTTTTTTTGAATATTAATTATTTCAATGAAATGAAATAATAAATAAAACAAAAATATGGGTAACTTAAAAACTTACCACAGGCATCGTCGGTTGAACGTTTGGATATGTTAAAGGTATTGATTGATACGAATGGCCAGACGATAACATTGGAGAGAAATTTTGTCGTAATTCCCTAATCCCTTTTTTAAATGCGGCAGAATGAAAAGGTTTCATAGATATAGCAGACATAACTTCTTTAAGCTCCGCTTCGTCAAAACCAAGTAACTGTTCAAGGTCATTTTCTCCAACTCCGGCCTCAACAAATAGGCTATGATATTGCGATAAATTGAGCTGATGAAGAAAGACGGTCAATGCAGGACAACGAACAGAAGGTCGAGTTGGAGTTGAAAAAGAATTTGAACCATATTGATTTGAAGTTGTATTATAGTTTAAAGGATTATCACCAGCAAGTATCTCTTCCTGTGTAGAAGTTGGTGTAGGTTCCATGCTACAATATTATAATAAATAAAACAATATAAACGTTAATTATGGAAATTTGACAAAGATTTTTGAATATAAATCATGAGAAACTTGTAAATTACCTTAATTCGAGCAGGTAAAGGAAACCCCTAAGCTTTTATCGCGAGTTTTTGAGTCAAGCCAATTACTCTGACGGTCTTTTGGTCGTTGAGTCGTTTTGTTTTGATTTTTTGAAGCCAAGGGGAAGGTCAGAAAGGGTTTATATGACTATATGACGATATGAACTTTGTGAACAGTTGATGTAATTGACTTGCCGATCAGAATTAAATTTCAGAATCTTGAGTCACAGGCAAAACTTTTCGTCACCAGTGTAACATATAAATTTTGATTACATAATTGTTTCTTGATCAAAACGTTATCGTTATATCAAAAAAAAATTTTTTTTTCTTAAAAAATTTCTTTCGTTTTTAATAATCAACAATTCAGTGTAATAAAATATAATTTGCTAAAGCAATCTATATTTGCTTTTAGTAATATGGCAACCAATAAACCATCCTAAACAGAATAATTTGGAAGAAAATACAAAATCAACAAAATACAAAAAAAAATTAATGCAAGTTGTTATAAATTTTATTGATGTTTTACATATTTACAAGCCTAATGACACTTATATTTACAAAGGTGTGGTAAGGTGAATCATACACCAAGATGATCATTAACATCTTCAAAATTAAATGATAATAATGATGAATGTTTCGTTTCTCGTACAATTAAAATGGCATTTAATACATTAATATTAGATAAATCAATTATTCCTGCATTAGAAGAAATTATTAAACATTATAACCAAATTACTTTTGAAAGGGCAAAATTCTTTTTAACTTTTTTCTTTTACATCATTTGCAGTCACTTCCCAATTATTGATTTTCAGTTTATATGATAAATTTTTCAATCAAATACTCATAATGATTCCTCGAATTAGTTACAAAATACTGCAGAATTAATAATTAATTCAATTTAAGATGAATATATAAGATCATCACATTTGAATTGGATTTCAATAAAGTAAGCTAAAAATAATAATAAATTTAAATTAATTAATATAAGATCCTAGAAACAGCCAAAATAATCATGTAAATCTAATCTTTTAAATAATTTTTTATAATTTTGATTAGATGTTTATTATCTTTTATAATAACTGACTGAAATTATCATTGAAAAAATGCATATAGTTAATAGTAAATTTTTTTTGGTTGGATCTTATTTATTTTAGTATTTTTTGGGATCCTATTAATATATTATAAAATTAATTTTAATTTTTTTTATTTATAATTAGATATATAGGTTGATTTTCTTTCATCTGCAGTTAAATCTTATTTGTAAATTGTAAAAATCATGTTTTAACCAATTTATCACATTGATTTTACTTTAAATACCTAAAGTAAAAGAAAATCATAATTATCTTTTATGATTGAATTATTTTATAATCATTGGTAAAAACAAAAAAATACTTTAATAGAATTTTATAATAATATAAGATTTATTAAATAACAATTCTTTAATATTAGAAATTAGTAATTAAGATTCTAAAGAAATTAGTGAATTGATTCACTTATTAAAATGCTGAAATATTAAAATTTTAATAAAATATTAAATCTTATAATTATTTATACTAAAATTATAAAAAAATGCTAAAATAATAAAAATATTGTAGTAAATATTAAAATTAAAGAGATTATTATGAAATTATATTAAACTCTTATTAAAATTTTATCAAAACTAATCATAGAATTTTGAAGAGATTTAAGTAAGCATCCTTAATTATAATGCTAATATTATTATACAAAGATTTTTACATATTATTAGATAATCTAAATTTATCATATAAATCAAATTATTTAGTATCATTCAAATATTAAAGATCTTTATTTATTTGATAATATTTTACAATATAATTATAGAAATTGTTATATGTTTATTATAACAAATCATTTATATAATTAAGATTATTAAAGAAGGTTTTTTTACTTACTAAAATACTAAAATGCTGAAATTTTGATAAAATTATATTAAAATCTTATAATTACTTATGTTAAAATTATAAAAAATACTAAAACTAAAGAAATTATATTAAATTCTTATTAAAATTTTACCAAAACTAATCATAAAATTTTAAGAGATTTAGGCAAGTATCCTTATATATAATATATTAAAATATTTTGATAATAATTTAATTGTAGAAATTTCAAAAACATAATTTGAAAATTTAGCAAAAATTAATTTTATATTTTATTAAATAAAAAATAAGATACTAGTCAAATAATGACAAATAGAAGACCAATCAAGCCAAATTTGAATTGTCAGATTTGACCTAATTAGTTTCCTATTTTTTTGACTTTTTAGAATCAGATGATCTTGATTGATGACAAATAATAACGCAGATAGAATACAATAAGATTCCAATCAGGGTATTATAAAGATATCAATAGGAATATTCTTATTGATATTAATTTATTAACATCTAATTTCCAATCGGATTATCCTTAAGTTATCAATAGGGATATTCTTATTATTATCTATTATATAAATAGCATATTCTGATTAATAATATTTTATCAAATTTTTATATTACAGGTAATTTTATAATTGTTTATTTTATATAAGTAAGTAATCACAGTAAAAAGAATTTTATTATTGATATGATTTACATTAAAATAATACTTTAATTATAAGAAAAATACATTTATAAATAATAAGCTTTTGATTATTACAAATTTATTAAATTTAATTATTTGCTATATTTGATAAGAAAAAAAATCCACTCTTATTAAAGAAAGAAAAAATTAGTAAAAATCTGAAAAAACATTACCAAAAAAGTTTTGATTTGTAGACTTATCTTAGGCAATAATAAAGATAATTTTCATAATTATTTTTAAAATTTTTAACTAGTTGCAACTATTTAAGAATTTTTATATTAAAATAAATTTATAAAAAGTCGCAACCAAGTTGTAACTTCTTAATTATAATGTTCATCTTTAACAAATAAGCAAGAAAAATCCACCCCTATTAAAAAAAAAAATTAGATCAAAGGGTACTACTGTCTAATTCTTACTTGCTAAAAGAGAATAGGAAAATGATCCTTTTAAATAATATAGGATAACAGATCTAATATGATTCCCTAGCCTATATAAAATTCGAAGAATTATTGTTAGAAAGAATCCTCTAATTATATATAAAGTTGAAATAGATCATTTTGGATATCTGAAATAGTCGAAATCATTTTTTTTTTTTTTTTTTTTTTTTTTTTTGATATGGCACTGCCAATAACTTTATTTAGTTTTATAAAGAGTAAGTACAAAAGTAAAAACAAAAAACTAATTTAAAAGTACTAGCTATTTCCTATAATTAAATTACAAATCCACCACTTGAATTAATCTATCATTGTCTTTTCCCTTCAACAGACCTACTAAATACATATTTAATTACTGTAATCATAAGAAAAAGAAAAAGAAAAAGTCATTGCTTATCTAAAAATCTGTCTAAGAGTTACCAAAATTATTTGCTAAATGAATCCATGATTCCTAAATTAGGAATAAAGGTTATTTGGGAGAGTGTAGTAACCGTTTACAAGCACCTTGCATTCATTTGTTTGGTTGAAATCATTTTGATTATTAGAGGTGAAAAGTCAAAATGGTTGAAATGACGTCATATTACATGATTTTTTATATAGAAAAAATAAAAAAAACAAAAAAATGTACAATTTCGGTCAATATCGCTCTGATTTGTATGAGAAAACTACCATTCAATTCCTCGCGAATCCAATGAGCTAACATTAATTGATTTCAATCATCCAATCTCAAGATAATTACAATTGTATTATCAGCTGAAATTATGAATAAATGAATTCTACTTTAAATAAAAGAGTCCAGATTTTGAAATACAATCGCAAATATCTCAAGATTGGCTGATCAAAATCAATGAATATTAGCTCATTAGATTCATCTAATCATAGGGAATCAAATGGTAGTTGTTTCACACAAATCAAAGTGATATTGACTGAGATCATACATCTTTTTTTTTGTTTTTTCTATATATAAAAAATCATGTGATATAACGTAACTTCGACTATTTCGACTTTTTATTTTGACTTTTGGGTTTTCATTTTCACTTTATGTATATCTCTAATGCCTATTTTATATTATTTAGATGAATTCAAGACCTTAACGCCTATTTGTGAGAGAACAATTAATGTTATTAAAGAAGAGCCAATGCTTTCGCCTAGGTGGGTCTTATCAAGAGGTAACTGAATGCATTTAAGACAATTCTTATAAATATTTTTAGGTTAATAATACAATAGGAAATTGTAATAAGAATTACTTCTTCTTAATAACATAATACCTTTTTTTCCAATCATACTGAATTTGCGCATATATATTCATCTGCCCTTCTAGATGAAAAAAAAAGCATGATTTGGTAATATTAGTTACTATTATATTTAAAGGTCAAACCTAATTTTTCATTGTATCTATCTAGATTTTTAGAGTAGGAATTTTTTATTTAATAAATTTTCGAATATATACTGATATATTCTGTCTAATACATTATAGCAAATATTACATCATCTATGATTCTGTTTATATTTTTATATGGCGATTTCCATTGATAGCCTTTTTTATATATCTATAAATAAATGTTAGAATTACTACTAACTCTAGCTAAGCACCTTCTTTCATGTTTCTGGGTATAGGCTAAAGCTTTGATATCAGTTTCACTATGATATTGCATTTTATAGATGCAGAAGAATCAATCTGAATATATGCAAATTCAAATTGCTAGTTCAGAAGTAGAATTAAACTTGGCTACTAGTATTGCATAAGCAAAAAAAGATAAATATCTCTAATACTTTTAGCTGATATGAGATCAGGCTTCTGCCTTGCATTAATATTTAGAACCAAGTAAAGAGACAGATTTCCATCAATACACTTATAAGCATCAGGAATTTAATAAATTTCAAATAGGTGATTAATAACTGTAAAACCATTTTCTGCTACCTGAATGATATATTTATTAAAATTTTCTTCAGAATGATAGTCTTTTAAAAGGATCACATTTTCATTAGTATTAAATGCCAAAAAATCTATATGATTATTATAGCCCAGCTCAAAATTAAGGTCTACTATATCTAAAAAGAACCTTATTACTTTATTTATTTTTTTGAGATTAGGTATGAAATTTTTTTGTGTAAGTAGCATAATAATATATGTAAAAATCAGTATAAAATTACATAGAAAATAATAACCTTCAAAATAAAAATATATGTAATTTTGGGTGAATATACTTGCTGACGAAACACTAGGTTAGAGGTAGTATTCAAAGTAATCAATGTAATATTACCTAAAAGTAATTGATACAGTAATATTCTAAAGTATCTCAGAGAAGTAACTATATAAGAAACAGTTCTAAGAATGCAGAAGCATAAAATAAGATATATATTTAGTAGTATTGTTATCTTACGATACTAACAACTGAAAATTAGTATTGATGCAAGATTAACAAGGGATTTAGCTTTAAGACTTTACAATGCAATTTATGGAGAGCTTCTGAAGGTTTATATGATCAATGTATATATTTCAAATATTAAGATATAATTTATAGGTTAAGTAATTTAGAGTTTTTATTAAAGAAAAGAATTATTACAAATGTATTTGTTTGCATACAAGTATTTTAGTAATTATCTTATTAATGATAAAACTAAGTAAATTCTCTGTCATTTATGAAGTTCTAAAGCTACCCTATTTATAAGAAATTTGATAATATAAAT
>CAMKVN010001425.1:0-18649 GCA_946474995.1 Funneliformis geosporum | reverse complement strand
CAAGAAATAAAATCAAGAAAACAAAAAACACTTGATTTATTTTTTAATAATTAGTATTTTTTTTAGTTGGTTTTTTTTGAGGTGGGAAATAATAGGATTATTATTACAAATTTATGTAGATATTGTTATTAAAAAATAATTTTTTTATAGATAAAAATAACGTATATGAGGTTACATGATGTTTGTAATATTGTTTGTTTGTTTACGTTAATAAAAAAATGCATTTAAAAAGTAACGTGATCTTAAGAAACAATAAAGTATATAAAAAGTAGTGTCCGCAGAGGTGGTGGTCATGGCATGATGGTAAATTAGTATTTTTTTGCACAATATATGAAATTCAAGACCGTTTTTATTTCTAGCAAAACTTTTTAAAGACAGATCGGAATTTTATGAAAAAAGATTCATTTAAAAGAGAAAAAAAAAATACATAATCTAACATAATTATAATTACTAAAAAGATGAAAATTATAAAATAATGACAATTTTAAAAATGAAAAAATTATAAGTTTTTATAAAAAGATAAAAAATTCTAAAAAAATTCTAAATTTAGAAAACTTCTATATAAGCACACTTCTTTATAATCACTATTTTTGGTAGTCCCAAGGCCTGTGACTATAAGGGAGGACGACTGTATTTAGAATTATTAAATTTGATATTTTATATTATCTTTTCATATATTTTTAATAACAAAGTGAATATCGTAAAACTTTTGATCGACAGGACATAAAAAAAAGTATAATAGAGCTAATCAAATTCACAGATTTACACTTAAAATATTCTAGAAACTAATTCCAAATTTAGTATATTTCTGAACTGTAATACACTCTTGAAAAAATTTACAATATGGACAAAACTGGATTATTTTATAGGTAAAATTTTAGTGATACAAATTAAAAGAACAAAAAAATTAAGAAATATACTTATCTTACATGATTATAGATTAGAATCTGATCAAACGCTTGTAACTAAATGTTTGCTAGATGTAAGATGAATAAATAACGCCTTTTAATTGCATTATATATGAATGCTAATAGATCACATAAGTCCAAACCCTTAATAATCAGCAAATATAAAAGATCGCATTATTTTAAAAATGTAAGGATTCATATTATTCTCATAGTGTATCATAATAATGCTAAAGCTTGGATGATCACATCACTTTTTCAGGAATGGATTTGAGAATTTGATCATCAAGTTGGTTTAAAGTATCAAGGCTAGCGCATATTACTTTTCCTTAATAATTATTCCAGCCATAAATTAGTCAACTTTATCTTACAATATATTGACATTCATTTTTACCTCCAAATATGACTTCAAAAATCCAACTAATGGATGCTGAAATCATCATATCTTTTAAAAAACATTATCATCATCTTTATATACAGTAAGATTAAATCTACAAATAAATTTATTGTATAATATATATAATAAATACTCAAGATATTATTATCTATTTTTTTAAAAGCTTAATGCTTCAGCATATTGAGGCAGATAATTGCCCAAAAGTCTTACGTAGGGTTCCTTAAAATCAAATCAAATCAAATCAAATATAAAAATTTTTTTTAATTATTATAATGATATATTAAAATAAAGTTATTCCAAAGTTTTGATTAAGAAAATCATTAGTAATTGAACTAAAAAAATTTCAAAGATAGCTTTTACAAGGTAAGTTTAGTAACAGATGCATTTTTACTAAGTAAAACATAGTAAAAAACGTCTCTGTGACTTTAGAAATGCTTTTTTTACTATGTTTTCTTAGTAAAAAAACATCTCTGAATTCGCGAAGATGTTTTCTACTATGTTTTACTTAGTAAAAAGCATTTTGAAGCTGCGAAAGCATTTTTACTATATTTTACTTAGTAAAAAAAGCATTTCTGAAGCCGCAGAAGCATTTTCTACTATGTTTTACTACTATGTTTTACTTAATAAAAAAAGCATTTCTGAAGCTACAGAGGCGTTTTCTACTATGTTTTTCTTAGTTAATAATATCTCTGGATGGTTTTACTATTGATTCAAATCAAATCAAATATTTGAATAGTTGATTTGAATTTGATTGAATCGAATCAAAGATTAATTTGGATTTAATCAAATAAATGATTCTTTGATTTGAATTTGATCGAATCAACTCAAATATAAATTTGTATTTGTATTTGATTTGATTTTTAAATCAAATATTCAAATATCAAATCGAATTGCAGAATCCTAATCTTACATATGAACGTCTTATAGGCAATTCAGTTTATTATCCAAGTCTGAAATAAGGTAAATTTTGATACAATTCATAACTACTGGTATCATATAAAGATTCTTCCTATCCATATCAATGCAGAAACGGATTTAAAAAATGTTTTGGAAGATAAAAACTCAGTGTTTAACAACATTGCAGATGTACTTGAAACCCTTAATTTTTCTCATCGAATGCAATTAGAAGAGTTTCTTAACATTTCTGAAAAGAATGTTATTTACAAAATTCCTGAAGATGATCGAATCATTGAAGAATTTGTATACCTTTTTCAAAATACTGGTGAGGAAAAGATGAATTTAGAAGAAATAGATGATAGTCATAAAATTTATGTTATTAGTACTAATACTGCAGTGGCTAGTTTAGAAACTATACATATGTATCTACTTCAATAGGATGATGCAAAAAAATATGTAAAGTTAGTGAAAAAATTGAAAGTTCTTTAAAATCAAAAAATAAACTTAATGCGACAAACCAACATTAACACATATTTTGTTAAAAGTAATATTTAGCTTTTTAAACTTACATTGTTTTAAAAAATTTTTAAAATTTAAAAAATTTTAAATAAATGTGTTATTACCAGCTAAAAATTCACTATTGAAAAGTTGATCTACAAAGAATTATTAAGTGATATACAGAAGTTACTGAAATTAATTTTATGTCAATCACAATTAAATGATCTGCAAAATTCTGGATTTTGATGATTCTTAGAATCCACAGGATTCTTAGGATTTTTAGAATTTACTAGATTCTTCAGATTATCATAATTCGTTAGATTTTCTAATTTCCTATATTTCCATTATTTTAATTATTATTGTTATTCTTCTTATTTTTATTATTTTTATTATACTTATTATTATCTTTATAATTAGTATTCTTCTTATAATTATTATCATTATTATATTAACACTTGTAGTTACAAATTTAGTTAGTTTATAGCGTAACAATTAGTTAGCTGTAGCAAATTAATTTTGTATAAATAGAATAGTTTTTTGCTTATGTTGTAAATTAACTTTCTTATAAGTTTTAAAATACTTGTGAGTTTTAAGTAATTAATAAAGGAATTAACTTTTAAAACAATTACTTTCCCTTCTATGTGTCCATCATCTAGGATTTAATCATGAACCACTACACTAACTAGCAATTGAGTTCATCACTTAGAATAAATAAATTCTCTAAATTTCCTAAGTTCTTACAAGTAAAGTAATTCTAAGGAATTCTGGATACCTGTAGGATGAGAGATTCCCTAAGGTTGTAAAGTCTGACATTAAGGAAGTTACTTAACGCATCAAAGGAACTTAGACAAATTACGTAAAATAATAAGAGAAAATTATTCCTAGTGACAGCGTATTAATAATTTTGTGTAACTATATATTTTTCCATTAGCTGTTTTACAAGTATATACCCTCCTTAAATACATATTTATGATTGATTTCTAGGGGGATGCATTTATAGAAATGTTATTGTAATTGAAAATCTAATAATGTTATATAGCATCAAGAAAGGAATATTTGGCTAATCAGCAACTTTTTCGTATTAATCTTGTGACTGAAATTGATTTTTGTCTGAAGTTGAAATTCAGATACTTTTCAGGCATCTGAAATTGAGATGTGAAGATCAGTTAACTGAAATTGGAATTTCAATTTCAAATACTTTTTTTGCTATTTTAATTGGACAAATAATAAAAAAATTTTTTTTTTACATTTATTTAATTTCACATTACTTTTTTAACTTCTCCTAAGGTTATTTATATAAAAAGTAATTTTTTTATCTATTCAATTATTTCAAAGGTAAATTCAAGAACTTTAGTCAAAGATAATTAACTTTAAAATCCTAAGTTAAGTTGCTCAGCAGATTCAAAAAATAGGTATATATAAATTTTCATTATAATTGGTTTAATGATTATATAGTTATGATTATTTTTTATAATTATATTATCTCATGAAATGTTTTTTTATAATTTTTATTCATTTAGTATATTAGTCAAAGGAAGTCGACTTTGAAAGTCTAAGTAAATTTATTTAACGGGTTTGAAAATGGTGAATACAAATTTTTATTATGATTGGATTAATAGTTGTAGAATCATGAATGTTTTTCATAATTGTATTAACTCACAAATTTTTTTTTATTTTTTTTCTGATCAGTGATTTCAAAGAATAATTTAGCATTTTGGTCAAAGAAAGTTGATTTTGAAAGCCTAAGTAAATTTATTCAAAGGATTCAAAAATAGGTTAATATAAATTTTCATTATAGTTGGATTAATAGTTGTAAAGTTATGAACATTTTCATAATTGAATTAACTTACAAATTTATTATTTTTTTTTTAAGGTATATCACAAATAAAATTTTAAATTTTACAAAATTTTTAAAAATTGAATCAAAAAAGAACTTCAATGCCAATTAATAAAAATCAATTAAATTATCATTTATTCATATTTAAATAATCTAATAATATTATTTATTATATAATTTATTTTTAAATAAATAATGTTTTACTAATTTTTTTAAAAAATAAAATTTAATTTAAATATTGTTAAATGAAATAACTTTCGACCTAATGATTACATTTCAATGGAAATATGATCATTAAAACCGTCTCATCGAAAGCTTTCCAACACATATAAATATAAGGTTATTGGACTAATAGAAGCAGAGATATTTTGAAAAAAATGATTGCTATTATAATTCTGCAGATCACTACTAAAGAAAGCCGTAATTTCTTAAGCCACAGTTCAACGATCAAAATGACTGAAACCTCAGAAATGATAATAACGTTATTAACTAAGTTAACATAGTTGATTAAGTTTAATTAGTTTCTTATGTTTATTTAGTTAAATTAGTTAATGTAGTTAACTAAGTTAATGAAGTTTATAATGTTTCTTTAATTTTAATAGTTTTAAATTAGTAATAGAAGTAGATTAAATATTTTATTTAAATAGGGTAGGAAATTATTGTAATTAAGGATAGACAGAAATAGTGAAAGTCAGATTTGAATTCAGTTTAGTTTTAATCAAAGTTAATTAGAGAATTTATTGTAAAATTTATAAATTGATATGTTTGCCAACAAGAGCTTATTTAGTTTATTGAATCATATTGATCCACTTATATTTTATTAATAAACCAAACTTTATTCCTATAACATTAATCTGTTAAACTCGTGACCTAAAACCCAATCCATCATTATTGCTCTCCCATCATACTTGAAGTATTTATACATATTCCCAATTTATATTTATATATCCTCAACATTTCCTGTACTTATAAATTGAAATATTGTTAATTCAATAGTTTTATTAACGCAAACAAGTTCTTAAAGTTATTAAGTTAAATCATTATCCTTCAGATATCTAAAATCTTGTTATATGTGCTAAAGTCTATTTTTCAGTTGATAGACTTCGTAACCAACTTGTATAACAATATATAATTTTGAATTTTTTTTTAAAAAATATATAAATAAAAATAAAATAATTAATTAAAATAAATGATTTTTAAATATAAAATCAAATATAAATAAATCATAGAAATAAATAAATTCTTGTTTCAGAATAGGCATACCTAACTGATGATGATAATTATGTATTTTCTATTTTAAAAATTAACAAAAGTAATAATAAAATTATATATATTTATATATTTATTAAATAAATAGCAATATTCTTACAACAAGCAAAATGTATTCTGATGTTGCTAATATGCTAATTCATTTTTTATTTTTAACTAATTTTCTTCTAAAAAATATTTATAATAAAATTAATAATTGTTTATTAAATAAAAAAATAAGAAAATTTACTTACTTATTTCCAAAATTTTTAAATTTATTTTGTTTAATTTTTTTTTTTTTTAAAAAAAAAAATACTGTTAAAAAAAAAATTTCAAAAAAAAGTTGTATTTATTTATATAAAATTCATATGAATGTTAATTATTTTTGAATAAAAAAAGAAATTTGGCATTTATTAAAATTAGCCTCAAGTATTCATAGTAGGACTTTCTAATGATTGGCCAAAAATAATCAATTTAATCAGCCATTATTTATATGCTTTAAAGTACTTTTTTAGAAAATAAGGGTTGTATATAAAAAAATGCCATATAGATTCCTTAAAGTATTAACTAACTACTTGTAAAAGTAATTTAGACATTATATTTGCTATAATGACTAAATTAACAGGATATTATATTATTAAAGTTTACGCTAGTGTTACAAATAAATATAATTGTTCTATCGTGTTCTATTAGTTCCATGGCATTGTGTCCCATTTCTGTTTAGTTTAAAAATTGTTTTTTAGTATTTAGTTAGATTTCTGTAGATCGACGGCCCAATTGTCTCCTGGCCAAATTGTCTGCAAGCCAATTCGTCTCCTGGCCAATATGCCATCCGGCTATTATGTTTTGAGGACAAAAAGGCCTCCGAACGATTAGTTCTTGCTGGATTTTAAATATAAAAGAGGTGGGATTTCGCTTGAGTAAAAAACATGAAGTGTTCCATATATTCCCTAGATAAAAAACGATAGACAACTTTAGCATATATCCCCTTTCCTTTTATTTGTAACGATAACAAAAGTATATTAATAAATTACGTATCTGATCGTATAGAGCGCTGAAGATTGAGGCAATACCTTATTTACGTAGATTTATGTTAGATTCATTTGTTATTAATAAAGACATTTAATTCACTTAAATAAAGAAACCTTCTGCTTACCCTTTCTATTGTTTATAACCAATAAACGTTTCGAACTGCGTGCAACATTATAATCTTCTAATTCATTTGATGATTCTAAATGAATCTCCAATCCAAAAGATGGGCACATTTGATGGTGATAACTTAAAGCGTCATCTACATCATCAATTTTACTTAGAATCGCATCCTTGATAAAGTTATCTTTATTTTTTAAAGAAATATAAAACTATCTTTGGTTTTACCCCATCCATTAGTAGATTTCCATATTAGTGGATTGTATCCACCAATAATTTTTTCTGTTCCTTTAATTTTTATGAATGTTACAGTATTAGGCTTATTATCACATAATGTGTGAAATGTTTAGGAGCTAATCCGTCCCGATTTCCTCTCAATAGTAATTCATATTTATATGGTAAATATAAACCTATAATACTATTAAAATCTACTTTATCTATCCATGTTGAAATTAAGGAAGCTATGTTTACAGTAATGATTTTTGAATCAATTTTTATTGAATCCAAATTTTCAATTCTAGGAGGTAACAAATTATTGGTGATTTGTGATTCTGGATCAAGGTAATATGCTAATAAATTTTCATAAAGTTGATGTTTTAAAAGCCTTTTATATGGATGTACCGGTACTCTTCGTAAAAAATCTTTTGAATGTAAGCTAAATAATCTAATCAAAGGTATGAATCGTTGTAAAGTATTCTCCACTTTTTTGAAATCATCATCAGTCCAAGTTGCGGGATCATAAGTAAGAGCTGAATTTTGTGTAAGACCCCACCTTAATACATGATCCCAAACTTCAATTGCTTCCATTTGTAAATCGTCTCTTTTAATGATTGATATTAAAGACTTTCAGAAAAAAAGTTAAGTCATGTGAATTAAACACCTTTTCGGGTGATTTAGTTATTGAATCTGTACAAAATTGTTGAAGTTTTAGAAAATTATTAGATTGGTGAATATTACCAAAATGTTGCTCCATCCATTCGGATTTATTATCAATCAAATACTTTTGCAAGTAATCAAATAATTCTTGAAGACATAGTTTATTAGCATCAATCAAGACTTTAAGAATATCTGAAACGTCTTGCTCATTAAATGAAAGAATGCCGCCATAAATATATCTAAATTAAAATTGAATTTAAATATTAAAATTATAATAAACAGCATGTTTATTTCTGTCGTTAATACTTACTTTGAAAGATTTCAGGTGATTTGCAATTTCAAATGTGCCAAGATATTATCATTACTTTTTTTATTTGAAGTCAAGACTCGTCGCAAATATGGAGAACGATAACACAAAGTATTCATATGAGCGGAATATTTTAACATTAGGTTCCTCACCAACTTCAACAGTAACATCATAATATTCATCATCATCCAATAATTCAATATAATTTTGACTCAAGTTTGAAAGAAATTGTGCAGACATTTTGACAAAATTTATTAAGAGGAAAAGGAATTGTAAAGATGATATCGAATTTAATCAGAATGATCGATTAAAGTCTAATTAAATTATGACATAATGATTTTAATTCTGGCCGGAATTACCAACCACTTCAATGCACAATTTCAAAAAATTGCCTTTTTCGTAAAAAAGTCCGTTACGTTAAATTAGTTAATAAACTCAAATATTAATTATTATAAGTTAATGATAAAAACTGTTTTAGTTTAATTTGTAAATTGGGTGAGAAATTATTTTTACAATATAGTTCTGTTTTAATACGAGTGAAGTACCAAAAATTTAATTGTATTTCGAATTATTCATGAAAAATTTCCGAAGAGTTCAGTCTATTTTGACCACACAACTATTAACATAATCTCATCATCTCCTATTGTGTCCTTAAATTTATCATTGAACTAGAACGATTGCGGGGGCTTCGTCCCTCTTTAAAAACAGATAATATAATGAAAACGAATTTATAGCTTACTCTGGATGTATATTTAAAAGCTGATTGGGAATACGAGCATAGCATGCTATTACTTGCAACTGGATTTACTGAAACTACTCCATTTGCTAAAAATAAAAGCATTTGTTTTTATTATGAATAATAAATTCTATTTCGATATTTTTTTTAGTACGAATCACATGATTCATGTTATTGGAAATGTTTATGAAAAAGGATTCTTCCTTCAACTATGCTATGCTAAATTCTACTGAAGCATTTGGAATTGTTTCATAAGGGCAATAGATGAAAACAAACGGGATTTAATGGACAATAAAGATTATACAAAGAATATTATCAATTATATCAATTATAACACTTTGTCAAAAATTACATGTAAAATAAATTTTTCATTTGCCTTTTATTTTATAATTTTCACTAACTTATGTAATTTTACTTTTGTTAGATTACCAAACAACATGGCCAAACTGTATGGAAGAAATAATAATGGTCACGGATGCCCATCAACTTCAAAGCCAATTTTCGAAAAAAAAAAATTTGATTTTCTTTAATTAATTTGTATTAAATAGAAAAGTTATCTAAGATATTGAATCTATAAATAATGAGTTCTTATAATAACATATTATGAAAACCTTTGTCTGAATAATTTATATTTTTTGTCCTCTTAGTTTTGTATGGGTCTTTCAAAATGTATAATAATTTAAAACTTTATAAAACTCTATATATTTTATATCATTATTCCACAGATACACAATTCTCATTTAAACATTTACTTGGGATCATTTAAAAATAAAATTTTGTACTTAAATTATATTTGTTTTTCATCATTAAGGCATGATGACATGTTCATGATCATTTAAATTTTTAAATATCTTCATACAAATTTATCATTAAATAATAATTAATAAATAATATATAAACATGCATGAGCAAATAGTTATGGAGCACTTCTACTGGATAAACACAACTTTTACCGAGTAAAATTTTCTGTTGAACAGTCAAAACAGTTTGAATTATTTTTTTCAACAAAAGAACATATCAATATGAGTTCTTATAAAACTGATAATGCAAGTGAATTGCCTTTACTTTACTTACAAAATCATAAAAAAGCTCTATAAAATCGATTTCATGAACAGTATCTCAATGGAATGTAAAGAAAATCATTTAGGTGGACTTTATTTAGTGCAATGAATGTGGATATCAAGTATTTGCAAATATTAAAGAATTAATATTACACCTGTTACTTCGGGTAAGATTATAATTTCAAATAATTGTTGATATTTAATTCAAAATTTTTCTAACTCCAGCTATTTTTTTTATAATAGAACAAATTAGTTGCTGCTGCTCAAAATTTATGACGTTATCTTAGAATGGATTATCCAAAAAAATTGAATGTAACAAAAGACGGAATTGCAACTCATAATTCTTGTGTATCATATTGCCTTTCATATACTTTCGATAATTATCAAGAAATGCATTTTAACACTTGCATTGATTGTGAAAGTCTCTTTATTTTTTCAAAAATTTGAAAGATATTTACCTTTGAATCTACATGGAAATCTTGATGAATATCAAAAAAATTTGATTGCATTCATGTCACATCATGCACATAAGATTTATCTAAATGTACAATTAACTTGCTACTCTTTCTCAGCTTGATTCTGATAAGACTTTGATTATTGTAGATTATAAAATATGCATTAATCCTAAGAAACAAAGGATGAATATGTTTGGTAAACGCGGATAGACTTTATATTTTATTTTATTATATTTTAAAATCAACATACTAACAATCTCAATATTAATGCTTTTGATCATTAGAATGAAGACACCAAGTAAAATGCTTGGTTTGCAGCATTTTCTTTACATGGAATCATTAAAATACTTGAAAAAAAATCCAAATTTGTAACCATTATATCTGATAATAATGGACATTATTATTAATGATAATATTATCATATTGGAAAAAATGATATTACAGATGCGTTAAAAAGTAGATTTATTTTGGAAGCTGGTGAGGTAAAAACTACCATAGATTCACATCATGCTCAAGTAAGTAATTTGGTTTATTTTTATTGTTTTGTGTTGTAATGTAATCAAAAATTTTCTGTTGAGATTACACATGCTATCACCCAGTATGTTAAACTTGCTTCTAGTGAAGATATTGAAATGGCGATCAAAGATCAGATACCCATGTAGCAAGTCTTCAACCTAATCGAGATTAAATTAATAAATATATTTATAAATTTGCATTACATTTCAATTTAATAATGAAATAAATTTTCTATAATTTAAGTAGAAAAACAAAAACAAAAAATGTGAATAATTACAGGAATTCAAAATTGGAATTTACTTGAAAATATGATGATGATGAAGGTAGATAAATTTGTGTACGACCTTTATCAAGATTTGGAGAAATAAACACATTTCTCCTAATTTAATTCAAAAAATTGTTAAAAATCAGATAATTATCCAAACAAATCCTGTTATTTCAGCACATTCAAATCTCCAAAAATCATGGAATATTCCGAGGATCAATCATCAAGGTATGATATCCAAATAAAATCAATTTGTAATTTGAATTATTTATTTTTTGTTTTGAAATAGATACTATTGATGAAAATACAGAAGATTAAATAAATAATTCAGTAAATTATACATAAAATAATAAAATAATGAAACTTAATAATCTAGTTGAATATATATTATATAATAGGAATATACAGTAAATGATTTAATAAAACAAATTAAAGTAGAATTAAATTTGAAATGTAAATGTAATAATTTATAATTCATTTTATTTACTTTTTTTATCATTACTATTACTGACCTTTACTTTTTTCACTACCTTTATCTCCTTTTATTACAATTACTTTCGCTACTTTTATTTCCTTCATTATCACCGCTACCTTTATCTCCTTTATCATTGCTATTACCATTATTACCGTTTCCTATTATCACCATCACCTTTGTTTCTTTTATCATCACTGTTACCTTTGTTTTCTTTATTGCTGCTAATACTTTTATCTCTTCATCATTACCATTACTATTGCCTACTTTTTACCTCCATTATCTTCTATTTTTTAACCACTATTATATGCTAATTTTTCACCACCATTACCTTTTATTTTTTTCACTGTCATTACCCTCTCCTATTTTAATATCACCATTATCTTTATTTACTTTATTGCTATCATCACCTTTACTACACTTATTACTATTATTACCTTCATTTCTTTTATCACTACTATTACATTCATCTCTTTTTTTACCAATATTACCTTTTACTTTTTAACTACCATTACCTTCTACATTATTATTACAATTACTTTGCTTAATTTATCAACCATTACCTGCATCCCTTTCATCATACCCTTATTCATACTATTACTTTCTACTTTTTCATTGTCATTACCTTCTTCTACTTTATTATCACCACCTTTGTCACTACCATAACCTTTATCACAATTTTTATCTTCGACTCCTTTATTATTAAATTATCTTCATTGTTAAAACTTATAAACTTATTTGCAATTATTTTTATTCAGCTGGGAGATTTTTATTTCAGGTTGGGCATTAAAACAAAATCAAAAAACTAGGGAGCCAGTAAAACGAATATCTGCACAAATAAAAAATCTTCTTGAAACAATATTGCTAATCCAAGAAAAAAAAATGACAGCAGCAGAAATGAGAAGAGAGTTGATGCAGCGAGTACAAGAAGGAGAAATAGAAGAAGAAAGTGTATCAAAGAAAAGTACCATTGCAAATTGGATTACTTTCTTTTCACGAGGTTGAAAACATGCAATGGCACTTCAGGTAATTGAAGCAGCAGAACGTTCTTTAATTGTAGGAGAGTCTTAGGAAACAACTTAGAAGACTAGCATTTTTAGTGTAAATAATAAAATAAATTGCAATAAAGTATTTGAATATAGTTATATTTGAACCATAAATCTGACGAACGTACATAATAAACTTATTATTTTACATATGAATATAATTTTATAGTCTGTGCGTCATTAATGAATTATCCTTTTAGAAGTTGTTATACTATGCATGTGATTGACAAATTTAATCTATATAGTAAAAGTGCTGATCTTAGACGAATTAGGCAATATAAATTTGCTAACCTGTGATCGTAGAAAGATAAGATTTAGCTATTTAGAAACTTCATGAAGATTCTTCAATATCGAACCATTTGAAGCAGATCGTTGTGTGTATGTTTATATTTCGGCGAGTTATATAATCATGATTTTTAACTTGCTTAAATTGGAAGGTTGTATATGACATAAATTTATAATATATTTTGTACTGAAATGATAAAGTTGATAAGTAAAATTTTTGTATCATTATGTGTTTATTTCTATGCTCAAACCGAAAAATGGATTTGAAAACAGTAATAAAAAAAATTAGAAGCCTCTTCTACATATAGACAGAATTTTCATTGATTATATTTAACATTATAATTACTTTTCGCTTATCGGAGATGGCTAGTATTTTTAAAAAAATATTTTTTTTGATTCAGATTGATTTTGCTCAAATCTGGACAAAAAATAATGAAGTTATAATATTTAATTGATAGTACTTTTTTCTGCCTGATTGGATTACTATTTATTCATGACTTGAGAAAGTTTAATATTAGAATGGAATTTTTTTATTTTGTATTATAAGAGAAATAAAAGCGAGCAGAATAGTATAAATCGTAAGTATTTAATTATGAAGGGGGGTTTATTTATAATTATAAATAAAATTTGAATATTTAATTTTAAAATAATAGATAAAACATAAATTTTCAATTTTCAATAATAACAGATTATACAATTGACTAGTAGTTCCACCTATGCGATATGGCGTGAAATACAATCAAAACACTTAATAAGTTTAAGTATACTTAATATAATTTATATTTTATTTATTTAAAAATATTAAAACATATAGAATATAAAAATTACATAATTTAATCTAATTCTGACCTAAACTCGTAGTTAAAATTGATTGATAAATTAATATAGAAATATATACAGTATGGTTTGTTATGTATGAAACGTATGGCTTTTATAATATATAACTAGCAGTAACATATTTATACATCTATATAATATCCCTAATTTGGAGTAATAAAATTATGAAATACAAGATTTATGTAAATAACAAATAATTAAATCACTGCTATATAAATAAGCTGTTTTTTCTTGTAGTTATTCGCTCTTGATAAAGCTAGATTATTTTCTATAACATTTTTAATGTTATCATGAGTGAATATATTGTATTACGTATATATTAAAGATTTAAGAAATATACGTTTTAAATCTACTAACATTGTTATTCACTGTATTATGAAAAGGTTCCCAAAAAGTTATGCTGAAAGAATTACAAGATATTTACGATGATTTGGCTTTCGAAGCGATGATTTTTTTAATGGTCTTAAAAGTAACAAAGAAATGACTGATTTTCTTAGAAAGATTCTAGCTACAAAAAAAAAGCCAATATAAAAAATGAGTATGTTAATGTGTTATTATTTTTCTGAGTTTTTTCACTTAAGTAACTATTTAACTTCTTCATTTCTTTCAATTAAATAGACATTGTCATTAATTTTTTTGCTAGTACAGTGTTCTTTTTATTGTCATCAGTTTTATTATGGCTATTGTGATATCTGAAGAGAAAACTGAATCGAAAGTTAATTAATTTCATAAAGATATTCTATTCAATAAATTTCGATTGCATAGGTTTTATTTTGTGAAAAGTATTTGATAAAGAGTTAAGTTGAAATCAGTCCAAAATCCATAACTGGCTAATTAACCGGTTAAATAAAACTTAGGTTAGAACTATAAATTTAGGCAGAGCTAGCGAAATATTTGTAATCTTAATTCTGGCCGAAATTTAATTTTGACTTGAGTTATGATTAACTATTTTAACTGGTTAAAGAAAATCTTTAACTGGTTAAAAATTAACCGGTTCCAACCTCAAGTTTGCCATTATTTCTTTCTGGATTATGATTGGAAATAATGAAGCGTTTTTATATAGAATCAACATTAAAACTATCATTATTTTGACTTGAAGTGGCGTTGGCGGATTGGATCAATGATTTGTTGAAAAATTGAAGATTTTATAATGGAAAATAATTAATGAATTATTAAACTTCAATTTATATAGTTTTTATTTATTCATTGTGCGATATATGTATCAACTATCAATATATTATTTCTGTTAACATTTGTACCCTTTTTGTTAGCAAAGCTATATTTTTATCCATGATTTGGGTTGTGTGATTCCTATAAACAACTTATTTACTTTTTGCAAACTTTAAATATTCACACCACTAAATCGCTTTGCATAAACAATTCTTAAAAATTAAAAAATATAATAAAATAAAATGCTAAATTAACAACATAATTTGCAAGAAAATTTTCCTAATAAAAATATAAAGAAAAAGAAGCGTCGAACTAATAGTTATCAGCAGATCCAGCTTCAAATAAGCAGTTCATCACTATCTCACAAATTAAAATCTTATTCCTAGCAAGAATACTTCTCTGACCCTTGAAATTAAGTGATTTCGATCCTATGGAAAGAATTCTGGATATTAGCAATATAGTATAAAAAATTTAGCAAGGCAGGACTTTGAATCCTTTCCATCATTACAATTCGTTTTTATAATATTTGATAAAAATTTGGAAGGTATGAAAGAACTTTGCAATATTCTTTCCTCTATCTTAAAATATTGTATATTGTCCAATTTATAAAATTATAAACTTAAGTAACAGACTAAAAATAAAAATAACAATTAACAAAAAGATTTAAACGAAATTTTTTTTCCATAACATAGAGTTTTGGATGTTGTTACTTCTTTGATTTTATTAAATAAAATACATTTTAATATATAATTTTATTATTTATGTATATTAATTAAAGAATTATGGTAAATAAAATAAAGGTGAATTCATTTTTATTTTTGAAACAAAACTTTAAACCACCTAGGTTAATGATATTAGATATTAGTATCAGTCCCAAATAATATCACTTAAAGAACCTTCATGGGGCGCATCGCTATCAACTTCATAACCCACATGAAGGATGCTGGATAATCAATGGATTCCAATAATGCTTCGGTTTTTCAGGCTAATAATCTTTTGAGAAAATCTTAAAATTTCCGATATAACATTGGGGTTAAATCGCAGAACTGAGTGTTCATAGGGTTGGACTGACGTCTTAACCAAATGACTATCAGAACTACAATCCATAAATTATACAAATGTACTTCATCTTATTCCCTTTAGGTAATTATATTTGATAAATGTGATGTAACAATCGATAATTTAAAATTTTATTAGCAAACTAGATTTCTCAATACGCGTGTTTTACTTATTTTTTTACAAGTAATTTTTTTACCGTATGATTTCTTAAGTACCAATAGTTAGAAAAGTACTTAAATAATCATGTCATTATTATTTGTTAAATAAATCTTTAACATTATTATAGGTAATCAACAAGTACTTGCTTTTTCATCTAGAATAATAACATCGAATTCACATCTACATATACATTTTCCTCAAAGTTCAGTGGGAACATTATAGTTATCTGACCTTTAAGATTATATTTTCATATCTATACTTTCAATGTATTTTATCATTTTATTTTAATAAACTTTATATTCTTTTAGAAATACAAATCCTGGTTTCTTTCATCAATCATAATTAAAGTTCTTCAAGACCTTTCAAGAACGACGCGTACTCATTAAAAACAAACGGTAAGCAAATTACACACCATTCTTAAATAGTCTTATCAAATTAAAGTCTATAAATTTTTATTTATGACATTTATTTTTATTAATTATTTTTATAAGTTCTCGACTCACTCTAACTAACAAAAAAATTATGATTAAATCAAAGTGATTAAATTACAAAAAGATAAGAATATTTGAAATTACAAGATTAATTGTTTCTGCGATGATTCATACATCCTGGAACTTATGCTTTACGAAAAATAATAATTTTCGATGATACTCATTGCAATTAAGAAAGGAATGAGTATTAAATAAGGTAATATTTTGCTGTTTATTATGAAAATCAAGAAAAGATATTTCTTTAATTATTTTTTTTTTCACTCTAGATCTGGGAAATGCATCAAGAATAGCGAAATTGGAAAGAACATATTTAACAAATATTTTCTATCATACGGATATGACTTAAAATGTTTGGTTTTATTTATATATGGTATTATATTGATATTTGCATATTATTAATCAGAGAAACAATTTTATCTTACTTCCAAAGATGTATTATTATCAACCGAATAATAAAGTTGGTCACATTTTACTGGATGATCATGAATCTTTCACATAAGTGTTATATTACCTCCTCCGCTTCAATAATCAAATGAATTTTAATTCTTATAATAATACTTCATTTCATGTAAATTTTTGTTTAATACCTGGGTAATTTATCTTTATTTTTTTACCTGATAGCCATGTGATATCAACACTGTAAAGGTTATTTTAATTTAATAAAAAATTTAAGTGTAAAGCAGATTTTTAGAAAAAGATTAAAATTTTATTTCAAGCAATTTAAAATAATTTATTTGTTTAATATCAATAACTCGTATTTCATTATTAATCAAGATTCAACATATAACTTGGTTGGAATTTAAGAAATTAATTTATCCTAGAGGAAATGAAAAAAATCAATATGGGATAATTATAGTCTTATTTATTTATAAGATGGAATCAGAATATTAAATTATTATAATCACTTAATACATCAATTAATATTATATGTAAAAGTTTTTAACTTATTTTTAATTTGTTAATAGCATCAAATGCTTAGTTTTAGGACAATGGGTTTGTTTCTTCTGATGATTATTACAAGGACTCAAATCACTACTGTGATTTTTTATTTTGGTAATATTTTTTTAGAATAATGATTTTTTATTTTTATAAAAATTATTTAAGACAAACAATTAGAATTCAAAAATTAATAAATTTAAACTAATATTCTGTATCTGATCACTTTTTAGAAGAATCAATTTAAAAGCAACTTTCATTAATATAATTAAGGATTATTATGCAAAATTGTAAAGATTTATTATACAATGAAAATTTTATTATATAATATAAAATCATAGAATTTTTTAATTTTAAGCTATTTAAAGAATAATAGTATCTTCATTTTTTTTAAAAGTATAAAAAGTTCAAATAATATAGCTAAGTAAATAATACAATGTAAAATAGAAAAAGGAATTGCTTAAAATAAATTTTGCTTTTGATGTATTAAATTAATAATAATATATTTTATATTTATTCAGATTTCATTTAATTTAAATAACTGGATGTACTGTTCTTTTACAATCTATATATATTGGCTGATTCAATAATGCAACTTGTAAAAATTCAAATTGAATTATATATCTATTAGATTTGCTATATTAAAGCTTCTATAATAAGAACTTTGCTATTATAAAGATAAAATACATTTATAATACATAACCTTTTTTATTATATATAAAGTTAAAATTTAAACCATAAAATAAATAATTAAATACATTCAAAATTTTCAATTAGAATTTTTGATATCATTAATATTGGTTAAGTTATAATATTCAAAATTAATTCTAATAATTAAAATTGAGAATATATGCTGAAATATCTATTTTTTCTATTTTTAAACCCACAATAATACAAATCATTATAACAGAAATTGTTTTATTTCTTATTCTTAAGACAAATTCAAAGAGAAAACTAAAATATATAATACTATAATTAAGGTTGCTGGACGAAATCAAGAGTTTAGACAGACGTCTAAATGGTAAAAGTAAAACTTGGTTAAATTAT